>SNQJ01S0087758.1:73240-90502 GCA_010110895.2 Picea sitchensis
TTGGGCATCCATTGACCAAAGGTACTATCCAAGGCATGGAGATACAAGTTGTGACCCACGCTATGAATTCTGAGCTAAAACCAAAATTCTTCAAAACTGCAAACATAAAGGAGTGTCTTACCTTGTCAAAAGTGTTGGCCATATATATTTTTATTATCATTCCTTGATCCCCTCGACCCCTGCTGGAGTGAATGGCTTCTTGGACCAATATGATGTTGTCAATCATTTGTCCTTTTTCAACAAAGCCACTTTGATTTGGAGAGATGAGATTATGCAAGAGGGGCTTGATTCTATTGGCTATGAATTTAGTTATGAACTTATAGGAGACATTGCATAAGGAAATGGGTCTAAATCTAGCAAAAGTGGAAGGATTGGAGTCTTTTGGAATGAGGGCCAAAAAGGTGGAGTTTGTACTTCCCCCTAGCTTTGTAGATTTCTGAACATACTGGATCATCCTCATAAGGTCTCTTTTAATTATATGCCAACATTTTTGATAAAAATGGGCGCTGAAGCCATCTGGTCCTGGAGCTTTATCTGGGTGAAGTTGGAACAGGGCCTCATGAAGTTCTTTTTATGTAACTTATTTATTTAGCTTGGCGTTATCTTCCTGGTTGACAATGCTTGGTATGTTTAGCAGTAATTCTTCTTATATGTTTAGGTCTACAATGTCATCCTCAGTGAGAAGGCGTTCAAAGTGAAGTTTGGCTTCTGCTTGAATTTGGTGGAAGTCATATGTTTTTGTTCCATATTCTTTTGTAATCTCTTTCACCTTATTCTTCCAGAGTATAGCTTTGGTTTGTCTCTGAAATTTTTTTGGGTTTCTATCTACTAAGTTTAGCCAGAGGCTCCAGGATTTGAGTCTCCAAGTTTCCTCTTCCTCATGTAGGATCTTTTGATAATCAATGAAGTCTTACTGCTCTTTGAGAATGAGAGAGTGCATGGTATATCCCTCTTCCATTGCCAATCTGTTGTCGTCCATTTCTTTAATTTTCCCGTGTTTTTCTTCCTGCTCCTTTTCCTTGGTGCTTTTCACCCAGTGTTTGAGGGTCACTTTGACTCTTTTTAATTTATGTTCCCAAATGTAATTTGGGGAGCCTTGAATCCAATAGTTCTAGGCATTTGAGACAGTATCAAAGAAATTTGCATCTGAGATCCACAGGGGGTTAAATCTGAAGGGGATGGGGCCAAGATTATCAGGGGGGGAAAGGTTAAGGGTGATAGGTCTGTGATCTGAACCGGTCCAAGGGAGAATGTGAGAAGAGGGTAAATAGGCTTCATCAAGGAAAGAGTTGCTTAAGATAAACCTATCCAGGTGAAAAATGATGTGCCCCAACCCTAGTATTTTGTTTGACAAAGTATACCGACCGTTAGAGGGATTTATGTCAAGTAAGTGGAAGGAGGATATAAGATCCTCGAGATTATCTCGAGTGGGGTCCCGTACTCGAGAACCCCCCTTTTTTCCCTTCGGTGGAGTGTAGTGTTGAAGTCTCCAGCCATTATGAGATCAGTTCAAGACTGTCTTGGAGGTTTTGTAGGGAGGACCAGCAGTCAATTTTTTCCTGATATATTGCAGGCATATAAACATTGATAACAGTCAGAATCTTACCTATTGGTAGATAGAGAAGTGAATTTTTGATCCAGTGCATCGTAGATTGCCAAGAATGGAGAGAAAATATATTGGGGTTCCACAAGGTGCAGATTCCTCTGGAGGCTCCTCTTGCGTTGGCTACCATGCCTTTGCATGATCGCCCGATGTAGCTGCTATCCTGAAGGATATATGTATCCTTATTTTTTGTCTCCTGGAGCAGAAGGACTTGAGGGTTTTCTTCTTTAATTACATCATGAATTAACGAGAGCTTGTGTCACTCCCTAGTCCTTTGCAATTCTAGGAGATTGCTTTTATCATTTAGAAGGCTTGGGGTTTTCCCCTTTACGGGGGTTGGGTCCACTCTGATTCCTGGTCTACCTTGTTTCTTTTCTAGTATGTTGATCCAAAGTTGTTTGCTTGCCTAGTTTGATTTCCTTCCTGGCCAAAGCTTCCCTTTTGTGCAGGTTTGACTTCCTTTTGACTTTTCTGATAGGGAAAGCATGAGCATCTAAATCAAACTCTTCTTCTGAGATTTTCTCTAGATCTTCATTTTTAGGCAGAGAAATTGGGTGAGAGGGAGAAGGCAGTGTAGAGGGAGGAATAGGAGACTCAGGGGGAAGCGTTTNGGCGGGGGGGTAGGGTGATCTGCGGTTGTTGGGGGGGTGGTTCCTCTCGAGAAGGTTCTTGGGTCGAGAGCAGGACGACAGATCCAGGATCTTGTGAGTTTTTAGGCGGGGGAGGCGTGGGAATGACTTTGGGGTTCCGACCATGTTTCTACTGCTTCTTTCTTTTGGGTTGTTGCCACTGTTCAGACTCTTCAATCAGACTTTCAGGAGGGGATTTGGGACAATGCTTCGCAAAATGGCCATACTCATGGCATACTTTGTACTTGAAGGGCAGTTGTTCATAATCAACTTGTTGCAGGTAGTTCCAGTTATCCAATGTGAGATTAATAGCTTATGGCAGACCTTTTTCTAGATCCATTTCTACACAGATGCACACACAGGATTGGAGGCCATCTTTGGGCTTTGCTCGATATATGAACTTCCCAAGCATATTTTCTATTGATCAAATAGTTTTGTTATTCCAGTAATGCAGAGAGAGGAAGGGGGGGTGAACCCAAACTGAGACTGCATTAGGAATATCATTTCCAGGGTTAAAATCTGGGGTTCAGCTAGTGAGATACATACCTTTGGGGCCCATAAAGTATGGTTCGCTTCTGAATATGAGGTCTCTATCTGATTTATTTTCAAAGATAAAAGCAAAGAAGCCTCTTCCTCATATAAAATGCAAGAGATTTCCTTTCAAGTGGGGTTTCCATTTCTTGTCCATCCATATCGCCATAGCCTGTGGAGAGGGCCAGATTCTCGTGAATTTCCCGATGAGTGCATGTTATGCAAATTTGAGAGTGAGGGTTCTGGAGTTTCCTTGGATCTAAACCGAGGGGATTTGATCCAGCTTTTTCACAAACTTTGGGGGAGTTTTTTTGTTCATCTTGGGAAGCGAGGCGATGAGGGAGGCGAAAGTTGCAACATCCTTAGAATAGACAGAGGGGGAGGGAGGAGGCTAGGAGACGGCGGGGCCCCGAGGCCCCTCCTGAAGAGGAGGGCATGTGTGGAGGTCAGGATACCAGGTCCAGGAGGAGAGAAAGTGTCTTATTAAACTAACCTTTATTATCAAGTGATGAGTATTTACACTAAACTAACTATTAATCTAAATATACTAACCTAATTACGAATTATTAACAAAATTAACCTAACTAATTAATTTTTATTATTAATTATCCTAAGGTTATCTAACTTTGTTTATGCAGGGATGAGTGGTGGGTGAGATGTGGCCAATAATATGAATGGACAGGCGAGTGAGTGGCACAGATGTGAATGAATGGTACAAAAAGATGATGAAAGAATGATTGGGTAAAATGGAGGGAGGAGAAAAATCATCCAAGGAAACTAGCAAGCCATGCACCTTCGTCATGAGAGCAATGACAGAAAGATAATTGAATAATCAACTTTCATATAAATTATAAGACCCTAATATAGGCTCCAATGGGGGATGACAACTCTTTCAAGAGGTGTCAAGAACCACATATCTCTAAATATGCAGACCAATGCCTTGTTCATTGGGTTGATCCCAAAAAATGTAAACTATTCTGTCCTGTAACCTTTGTGACTGAAAATCTTCAAACAAAAAAATGAAAAACTGAAAAATTATGTTGCACACTGAAAATCTGACTGCTGCAAGGATGCTTATCTAGTAAGCTTATTTATTTACATATAATCCTATTCTAACACTGAATGTTTGACTTCAAACAATGTGAAATATCCAATATAACCACTCAAACATCTTATCCAATACCTGGGCTCCCTCAATGTTTTCAACAATCATGAGAATTAACTCTGGTAAGGGCACTTGAAACTGATTGTTAGCCTGACCTTCACAAAAGAGAAATTTGGAACCATGAAAGACAAAGGAGGCACTGAAACTTGATTGGGACTCTGGATTGAAAAACTCCTCCATATAGATAGCTATGGGATCATGAAAGAAACGACCTATTTCTTGAATTTCAACAAATTTATGGTGATAATTGGGTATGGCACATATGATTTTTATATCAATATACAATTCCTGATATGGTTGCAAATTTTCTGATGAACTTTGTAATGAGACTCTTGTTGAACAAGAGCATGAAGCCGGTTTCCTAATCAAGTCTATATCATAACTTCTTTTAAGCTCATAGCTAGCTAATGGAATGGGACTTTGACTACACAGATCATCCAAAACATCAACTATTGGATCATGTAGGAACTGAGACGACTGTTGCATTGGTTCCAATGAAACTTCATAATTTTCTATGTGCTTATCATTCAAGACATGATCAAGATTATTCTTCAAAAACTGAAATGAATTAAATCTTAATGGTACATAATTATTTTTCATTAACTCATAATCTGTTTCAGGCTCTAAGCTTTCATCTGGGATTTGAAACTCAAGGTATCTTAGCCGCTACAATTTTGGAGCAAGAACAACTTCCATATCACAAAAGACCTCCACAATTAATTCATCATAAAATTCTCCATTCCTACTGTTGACAACTTGTTGGTCTGTTGGCTTATAGATTTCTCTCAGAAATTGGAATGAGGAAAAACATAAAGGCAAAGATATTTCATTTACTTGGAATTTTTCTGCATTTTCCTCATTGGTGTCATAATTAATATGCACAGGATGATTGTCATATTTGAGTTGTTGTAATTGAGCTTCTTACTCCCAAAAATATGTTGTTGATTTCTTTGAAGAGACAACCTTGATGTAGTCATCATCATATTGATCATACTTGGGTAGATCATCCATATAACTACTGTCATCAAGCATACCCATTAAAACATCTGTAAGATAATCATTTTTTGTTCTATTGTAACAAGAATTAATAGCAAAATGATTTGGATCAGTAACATTTTATTCTTCAACAACAAGTGGGACATGGTGTTTTTGAATAGTAACATCATCTCTCATGATGATATTTTGCATCATTTATTTCATTGTACTTACCAGTATGTCAAGTTTCACTTCTGAAGATGTCAAGTGCTTCTTCTTTATGTTCTCCCTTTCTTCTGCCTTCAACTTTGAATTTTTTATCAACAAATTAGCTTCTACACCTATTGCAATGTTATTCATTTCTTCAAGTGTTGTAGTATTCCTTTCTCTTAAATGAAATTCCATTTCTGGATCAAAGGCATCTGGGTAGTGTAAGAGAGCTAAACCAAGAGGAGGTTTTAGCATTGAATGGTAAACTTGATTGAACCTGGCTGAAACATGTTGCACTATTTCTCATGGTTGTCTTTTCAAATGATCATATTCTTCTAAAATGAGAAAAATGTTCCTCTTGATCACCCATTTATTCAGGAAGACTTTCACAAACTGATTGAAATCACAAATGCTTGCAGCTGACAAACTTTTGAACCATTCCTTAGCTTTACATTGCAAAGATAGAGAAAAAATCTTGATATAGACATCATCTTTTTCAACCTCAAAAAGGTCAAGAAAATGTTCAAAACCCTGAATGTGTTTTTAGCAGTGATGTTACCATATTCTCCATCAAACCTGGGAAGATATTTGTAATAATTTGCAAGGAAATCATGGAGTATAGGAGGTAAGACAAGAGGCTTGTATCTATCTGGAATTTTAACAGGTGTAGGAGTATGTACAAGAACTGTAAAATTAGGCTTAATCTTTTGAGGCTCATCAGATTGAATATGATCAACATAAGTTTCAGCAGTATGGTCTTGACCAGGACAAGGAAAATAGAAGAAACAATTAAAAATAAAGCCTATTGTGTCTTGGATAAAATTCCAACTTGAATACCTGATCTTTCCAGATTGTCTTGTCATGTTTCAGGTTCTTCCTCCAGTGGAGTCTTTGAATTGAAACTGATTTGGAGTCTATTGGAGTCGTCAGGTAGATGATTAAGCCTTCTTGTGTCTGATCATTGTCCACCATCAGTAATCAAATCTGGAACTTGATATTATTTTCTAAGGAACATTCCCAGTATGGTCGCCACTATGTTAACACTCTGTAATTTCTAAGGCTGAAAAAGAAATAGACATAGGTAACCACAAACCACTTCTAGGTCAGAATCTAGCCCTTTTGGATGAAAAATGTATATCATGGAACATGGGATATGAGAGTTCGACCCCGCCAACCCGGGATTGCAAAATTGGCTAAGTATAGAATGGCGTGGCGGTTGGTCAGACTCGTGAGGTGAGGGTATGGATGGAGATGAGGATCTTCAAGTCCACCAACCCAGGAACCCTCCATTCTAAAAAAATGACTAAGTATAGAACCAGAAAGGGAAAGTAGAGGGAAAAAATAAAAAGGAAAAAAACAGGTAAGTATAGAAGAGGGAAAAGAAAGGGAGAAAATAATTTGGGAAAATAGAAAAGGGGAGGGAAATTTCAGAAACGAGAAATGAAATCAACAAGATGCTTGGAATGAGGCCTCAATTTGATGAATTTGGAAAAGGGACATTAGAAGAGGTGAGGATAGGTCTTGATTTGGCAATTGGATCTTATTTCCAAATCGATCCAAAGGATTTAAAAAACCATAAAGTTCACAGGAAAAGGTTCTAACTTCGGGGGAGCATTCCAAGGGTTCGAGCAAGAGTGCATAATATTTTGGACAAGATATTGAACAACTAATTTGATGGCGTTGGGACCCCAATTTGGTGATCAAGGAAAAATGTGAAATCATGGCATAGGTGAACTAGACATGGTGAAGAGAAGTCTTGATTTGGCGATGGGCGTTGATCGCCAAATTGCGTTAAAGGATTTTGATTGGATATATTCACTTGTTCAAAGAGTTAGAATGGGGGCCTAGAATGCTCAAAACTTAAAATAGAGGGAAAGTTCAATGGAAGTAAAGAGGCAATAGGAAGGTCGATTGCTAAATTATGTTGATTAGGGAAAATTACCTAGTTACTAGTAATCAACATAATCAACATAGTTGATAATTATGTTGATTAGGGAAAATTACCTAGTTACTAGTAATTTACCAGTAACTAGGTTAAAATTACAATTAGTTTGAAAACATGGCTTTAACAACTAGTGTCATGGCAACCAAAATCTTAAATTCAATCATCGAATTTAGAAGTGATGTTAGACTAGCTAGTATCACTTTATTTTTGAAGTCTTAAAATTGCAACAATTTTTAAACCCTTGCTTAAAAAATTGTTATTCTTGCAAACAAAATCATTAAAACAAAAATAACAATAGCAGAAAAATAGAGGAAAAAGAAAAAAAAAATGAGGAAAAATGCGAAAAAAAAGAGTACTTTTGAAGTAAAAAAAAAAATTGTTGCACAAGTTTTTGGAACACGGGAACGTTGGGAATGTTTATACAAGTGTCCAAAATGGATAGAAGTTTCACCCAAATTTGCAGGACACATCAAGTTGACAATGACAATATTATTTATTAAAAAAATATTTTAGATTGCAATGTATCTAGATAATGATACATTTTAAAAATTTATTTCATTCAAATTGAAAGCCAAAGGATAGCTACAATCTTTTGGAATTGCTATATAGTATATTAGACTTTACTGTGTTAAAATATTAAATTCTATTTTTGGTATTAATAAGTACCAATTTCGAACTATATCAAAATCTAAAATTAAAACCTTATATTTCTCGAACTATAATATAAAAAATACTAATTTAATTTGTGTTAATAATTATATGAATATATTTAATAGAAAACTCAAACTTTAATATCCATAAAGATCAACTAGAAAATGAGAAACAAAATACATATATAAAATTTTAACATCCTTTTAAAATTAAACTTTACATATATAAACTTCGAACATCTTTGTAAATTTGAACCATTGTTGAAAAAAAAATATGTCTACTCCCGTAATATGAAAACACAATAAAAATCAATAATATGGTTGATTGACATCAACAACAAAGTGGAGCAAATGTTTTCCATGGACAAGGAATTCATTTTATTTGACTTTCATGTTTAGTTTGGCTCGAAGGCAAACATGCATGCACTAAAAGTTATTAATATCAAGAACTATAAAGTAAGTATCATTAAGTCTTTTTTATTTAAATAATATTTGAAATAATATTTACGTGTAGTTTGGTCTTTGTTTTATAGTGATATTTCGAATAAGTACAGTTAAAATATTTTTAATAAATTAGGTATTTGTAATAATTGAATATTAAAAATATTTTCATTTTAATTTAATAAAATTGAAAATCAATACTTATTAATACCAAAAACAAAACTTTAATTTAAAATTCTCTATATTGGAAACCTTTTCCCAAGTACCCATTTCCATGACATTGAAGCTCCCAAAAAGATCCCAAGTTTCTGAAATTGTTCCCAGTCGATTGGGAATGTTTCATACCCATTCCCAAGTTCCCAAAAATGTTGGAACTAGTTTTGGAGATGTCGAGAGCGATTCCCGTGCAACTATGAAAAAAAACAACAACAAAGAAATTTAAAAAAATTATTTAAAATTAATTTAAATTAAAAAAAGTAATTAGGGGACGAATTTCGAATTTTTACGAGTCATGGAGGAGAGTCGTACCTATGGTAAGGTTTTGGGAAGTATTAATTCAACGTTCATTGCTCTAATTTCGAATTTGAATTTCCCATCGTCCTTTGATAACTTTCATCCAATTTCTTTATGTAATTGCTTGTACAAAAATGTTGCCAAAATTACAACCTTGTGTATAAAGCCTATCCGGTCCAAATTCATATCTCCTGAGAAATTTGACTTTCTCAAAAGGCGGTTTATCAATGAAGCCATAGGTTCAACTTAGGAAGGCCTACACACTATTAAAACATAGAAAAATCCAATTTCTATTATCAAAATTGATATCTCCAAGGCTTATGACTAGGTCTCTTGGTTGTTTTTATTACATATTGGTTTTGAGCTAAATAGGGTAAATTGTATTATGTCTCATGTTTCCTTTTTCTCTTTTTCAATTCTCATAAATGGATCCAACTCTTCTTTCTTTAATTCATGGCATGGGCTTCATCGGGGGTGCCCATTATTACCATATTTATTCTTACTTGTTGTGAATGAGCTCATTTGTGCTATCTCTAAAGAGACTAGGCTACACACTTTGTAGGGGGTTGAAATGGGTCAAAATGAACAATTGACACATCTATTGTTTGTGGATGAAATACTCTTATTTTTTCATTGGATCGAAGTCGAAGGAAAGGTCATCAAATATCTGATGGATCTTTTTCATGGAGCCATAGGCATAGTAATAAATATTTCTAAATTGTTCATCTATTTTCCTAAAAGTGTGGGAGTCTCTCATTAGTTCATGGCAACTCTTTTCTCCTTCCATGTTCATGATCTTCAGGATGACCTTAAATGTCTGAGATACAAACTAAAACCTAATATGTGTGGTGTGAAGGATTGGAAGTGGTTGGTGACTAGGATTGAAAAGAGAATAAATCTCCGGTGTAATCGTTGTATTTTCAGGGGTGGAAGATTAACACTTATCAAATCTATAATCAAGGTGATTCCAATAAATTAACATCTTTTAGCAAAAATTCCGAAGAGGATACTAGTTAAAATCAAGAATTGTGTTTTAATTATCTCTTGAAAGGTAAGTCTGAGTATTTAGGTTTTCATTTGGTCAATTGGAAGGTATTATCTTGGTCCAAAATTTCAGGTGGTTGGGGTCTTAAGGACCTAGTTTGGTTTGGCAAGGCATTGGCGACAAAATCTCTTTCAGTCTTTTTAACTCGGGACAACTTATGGTGGCACATTTTGTACGATAAGTATATTTACCTTGAGTTTGTGTTAGATTGGATCTGTCAACCACACACAGATACACAATTAGCATCAAATCGGTGGAGATCATTGACTTTGGCATTTTTGTTCATTGGCCAATTCTTGTCTTGGAAGGTGAGGTCAGGACATTTGGTACAAGTTGGCGGGGATTCTATTGTTGGATGCAACAACAACATTTTTATTTCAGAGGATTTGGTCTTATTTTTTCAGGAGGATGGGTATAGAACTTTAAATCAAATAATTGATAGAGCATCCACCTTGGTTTGGGGTCAAAGTTGGAAATCATCTTAGGTTCTGAGTCTTGATGTCCGTTGGCACTTGCATTGGATTTTTTTTTTTTAGGAGTTTAAGCAAGATCATGTAAGAATTCAGGAGCATGGCGATGAGTTGGTTTGGCCTATAATTCATTGGGTGGAAGTTATTCGACTAATATTGGTAACTAATCCATTCTTACAGCTAAATACTTAGTTGATCAGTGATAGCCCTCAAAATTATGGAAGATTCATGGTCCACCTAAATGCATTTTTTTTTGGCTTGCTCTCCTTAGTAGAGTATTGACCTGGGACAGGTTGCAATGGCAAGGGAGACAAGGCCCGAGATTTTGTGTCCTATGAAAAAGTGTTGAGGAAACTAACAACCATTTGTTTCGATTTTTTCCTTATACCTACTAGGTTCGGTCTAATATATGTATGAAGTTGGGTTTGGGATCATTATGGGTAAAGGATTCAATAAATGATTGTTTCTATGAGTTTTTTTCCACTCCTTCTCTGAAAATGTTTTGTTTATTTCCTATTGTAGTGACATGGAGTTTGTGGTTGGAAAGGAATGTGAGCTTGTTTGAAGCACATTTTTGGCCACCTTTCAAAGTAGTTCAAAAGTATTTAGCATTACTCACTTCCTATAATATGAAAACTCAGGAAAAGAAGGTTCAATATTTAATCCTTGTGGATATCAATAGAAGTAGGCCCTAGAGGTGTTTTGTGTTGAAAAAATGGTTTTCATTGATGCCAAACCTAGAACAAATATAGAAGCCTCTAGAAGTGATGGGTGTATTTGATGAAGTCTCCAAAGAAGTCCCCTTATGGCGTATCTTTAAGCATGGCCCTCACAGGAAGACGCTTTGAAGAAGTCTACAAGAATCCCTGTAAATATGGTTAATGGTTAAGTGGTTAGGAAGCCTTGGAGGTGTGTTCATGAAGCCCGAAGTTGATTGAAGAAAATGAGTATGAAGGACATTACAAATGCATGCAAAACATCCATTGATTGATATTCCTTGTCAAACCATCTCTAACTGTAGGTGGCACGCCATGTGGTTCCTCACAGTTGAGAAGTTATGCCCTCTTAAAGGTGAAGCCTTGAAGTATGGTCAAGAAGCCCTGTATATAAGGTGAAGAAGTTATAAGTTGGACTTAAAGTCAAGTAAAGGAGAAAAAGTGTTGCAAACAATAAGTTATATGTCGGTCCTAAAGTTAAGTAAAGGAAGCGCTTGGAAGGATATAAATACACATTAATAACCTCTCATTTTCATCATTCAATCTTTTGATCTCTTAGGAAAATATTGGTAGATAATCTTAGAGGGAAGATGAAGTGAATAAGGGTGAAATTCTAAGGAAAGATGAAGTCTTGTGATTATGTGTTCTAAGGTATGTTCTTTAAACAACATATTTCCATTTTTGCTATAACATTTTGTATAGAATGATTCATATAGTGAAATGTAGAGGTTGTTGAGAAGACATATCAAGGTACTTATGGTACAAATTTCAACTTTCGGGTCATTGTACTTTTGGAGATACACTCTGTGGAAGATAGGGTTTTTTACTAGTCTTGTAACTAGTCTCAAACAAGTGGTTCGAGTAAAACAATCATAATTGATTCATAGAGAATCCAAATTCTGTGAGACTAATTGCATTGGAAATAATACATTTCGTATTATTTTTTGTGTGAGTTTCAGAATCATATATCAAATATTGAGAGTGTAGCATGTTGTATAAGCTCACTCTCCAGAATATGCTAGAATTCAGGGAGGTCTTCCATATTCGCTATATATATTTTTTGGTGATGAGTTAAGGAGAAAAACTTGGAGGAATTTCAAATAACATATCTAATAATATTGGGTACAAGTTTTAGACCTTGGTTCATTACATGTGCGGAGTTATACTTGTTGGAAGTTAGGGTTTGTGACTAATCCATAAACTAGTCCCAAAGAGGTGTTAGAGATGAATTTAAGAAGTAATGTTGGGGTTTATATGTGGACCCATATGTACCTAGGATATTTGTGTGGACCTAGGTTGATGATGTTGATGTATCAATTGTGGTGGATATTATTTTGATGATGATGATGCATAAGTTATGGTGGATCTATTTTTGATGATGATGATGTATCAATATGAGTGACAATAATAGTGACAGGTTGAGTCTCCATTTGTATTTCAAGGAGGAAGAAAGGAGCAAGGATATGGGGTTGGAGCCTCCTTCCAGTTGGTGCTAGATATTACAGGGAGTCGTAGATTCCTTCAGGTTGGAGAGGTTTTTTGAATGTTTTGATACACTTTTTCTAGACATTTTTCAAGCCAGTATCCCTATGGACTTTTAAATTTCATTTTAATGATGCGCATAAGCGCCTAAGCAATGTAACTTTTTACCTCAAGAACAAAAGTTACATTTTTTTTTGTTGAAAAAAAAAACTTGGCTAAAACAAGACTATTTGTAATGTTTCTATAATTTTAGGGGTTATTTTTGTCACCACTTTTAAAAATAGGAACAATGAAGATTTTATTCAAAGGTTTAGGAAATTATTCTTAGACTACTATATTGAAAAGTTTATTAATGAGGGATAAGAATGCAACCTCCAACTTTTAGGATTTCTACCTACCAACCTTCGATGTCCTTAGTTTTCCCTTTTTCTAGACGCTAAATCCCAAACTCAATGTCATCTAAAGTAAAAAACTTTTGATTTGCAATAAGAGTCTGAATGTTCTAAGAGATTAGGGATTCATAAAATAAAATTGGGTATGAATTCCAATCACTAGTAGAAATTGTATTATTTTCTTTATCTTTCTCCATTATAATTTGTCTCCATAATTTTTTAGGTTTGGATTTAGAAAGGTTTAAAATTTTGTCTTGCTTTCTATTTACATAATCTCTTTTTTGTTATTAGTTCTTTGCAATTAATAATTTTTATACCTTTTAGGGACCCTAGATTCCTTACTAGCTTTAGTAATATTGGAATCTTTTCATAGTAGAGATTCATCGTTCAATTTTTATTTTTACAAGAAGTTACAAAATAGTAATTGTTCATACAAGTTGATTTTTTTGTTCCAAATCCATTAGTAAAAAGATCATATTTGTTTTTGTTAAAGACCAAGTGTTTTTCATTATTAAAACTATCTTCAACAAGATTTGTATGCACAATATTGTTCATAGTTAAAATGAATGATCTATGATCTAAGTCTAGCTCATGTTCATCCAAGATGTAAAACTTACATAAGGGGATATTCAATATAACATATTCTAGCACGCTATTAATAAGACCATGAATACATGTCATTCAATTATATTTTTTCCAATACCTTAAACCATTGCAAATTATCAAGTCTTCATAACTACATTGTTTGACCAATTCAGTACCAAACAAATTTTCACCTAAATTTTCAGAGTTTCTCTTGTACATGCAAGCTAGATCGAGGTCCTCATCTAACCATAGAGTGTTTGGATTGGAGATGCTTCTTAGGATTCTAGCTTGATTACTTAGTGTTCTAGCATTAAATTCCCTTAGAAAACTAATATTATTTTTATTTCTCATATTATAATTATCCAATTTCTAAATCACTATAAGCACAATTTTTATCTAAACCGTTTTCTTATAAAAGTTAGAATTTGTAGTTGCAAAATGGCATTGCCAAATAGATTTTTTTTTAGTACTATTGTCTAAAATATCCTTCTACTTGTACTAGTTCAAAGGGTATTTTTTATGAAGCTTAATATCAGTATTGTTATTCCTTGTTTAGTAAGTTGTACCTCCAATACCTCAATAATATTATCTTTTATTCCAGATATTATCTTTTATTCCAGATTGATTAGATGGCCCCCCAAAAATTACATTAATAATATTGGAATATTCAGTATTGGTGAATATTCCAACATTTTGATGGAGAATGCTAAGGTCAGCTCCACGCTTGTGGTATTGGCTTTATTCTCTATTTTCCTGATAATAATTTTGTTATAGTTCAAGGGAATATGGGATCGGGTACAAATAATCTTGCAGAATGCCAGACACTATTAGTTCTCCTTCAATGTGCCGTGAGAGACAATATTCTCTCTTCAAGTCCTTAGGGATTCCAAATTGGTCATAGATTGGATGAATGATGCCAAGTCCATTGAAAATTTGAAGTTGCATAATATTGCAAAGATTTTAAAGTATGTTTCTTCTACATTCCAATACATCAGTTTTTGCCATGTTTCCAAGGAACATAATGAATTAGCATATTCATTATCAAAAGAGGTTATCAATATGGAAGAAAGTATTATATCTCTAGAGGAGATCTCTGATGGGGAGGTGATCTCTCTCACGGATCTAAACTTATATGCTATATAATATCTTTTCAGTCTTGTAGCTGGTGTTTTTTATCTTGTCTGAGTTGGTCATATCATTGCGGTTTTGTGGATGTTTTGATACATTTTTGCTAGACATTTTTCAAGCTAGTATCCCTATGGACTTTTAAATTGCATTTTAATGATGCGCAAAAGTGCCTAAGGAATGTAACTTTTTACCTCTGGAACAAAAGTTACATTTTTTTTCACCGATAAAAAAAACTTGGTTAAAACAAAACTATTCGTAATGTTTATATAATTTTAGGGGTTATTTTTGTCACCACTATTAAAAATAGGAACAATGAGGATTTTATTCCAAGGTTTAGGAAAGTCTTCTTAGACTACTATATGGGTAAAATCATGAAGATGGGTAACACTTTTGCTTGTTTTATAAGACCTTTTTTATTTATTTTAAGAGGTTCTTCAACTTCCGGTAAACAAAAGTATTTTTTTTATTTAGAATTTTACTTTACTGTAAAAACAAAACTTGTGAAGAATTTTGTTAGCTTTATTTTTCATTTTTTGTTTATTGAGATTTGATATGTCAATTTGAAAATTGTTTGACAGTATGTTCCTTAAAAATGAAGGGAAAGATAATGAGTTATTTTTTCCCGCAACAATGTATCCATTATTAAAATTTTGCTTTTGACAAATGAAATATGCTACAACAATCTATAGAGACTCTATTTTGTGATGACTATAGTTGACAAATCTATTATAATTTCTAAAAAAAAATTAAGTTGACAAATCTGAAAAAGTTACAGATTTTAAACGCATGTATTCCCCCACCCCCACCATGTATCTATATTAATTTTTACTTAAAAGTAAAATCTAAAAATACCCTTTTGAAAAGAACAATTTAAGGATTATGAATATAAATTTTCCATAATTTTCTACTGGGTATTTTTAGAGATATTGATTTTTCATTTCACTGAATCATAATCTCCAATGAAAATAGATTCAATTATGAAAATGTTGGTATCAATTCTGAAACTAAATTCTGAGTATTTGTAGGAGTCCGCTACCTCAAAAGATCAAGTAAGCTGGAGAGAATTTGCATTTTCTTGCAAACAATCCCATTTTCAGGTTTTTGGCCGAAATATTCTTTTGGCCGAAACCTAGTTTTTAATGGAATCCATTAAAAATAAATGTTTCGGCTGAAATATGCTTACTGTGGGAAAAAAATCATCCAAAAAATATTGTACACGAATTTTGAGGGCTTCGTTCAATTTGACGTGCAAATTTTTGGCCGAAAAATGTTTCGGTCGAAAAAATGCTGCTAGGAATTTTAGAGACCCGATTCTCACAAAAGTGTTACACATATTTATGATTTTACCCTATATTGAAAAGTTTATTAATGAGGGATAAGAATGCAACCTCCAATTTTTAGGATTTCTACCTACCAACCTTCGATGTCCTTAGCTTTCCCTTTTGCTAGATGATAAATCCCAAACTCAATGTCATCTAAAGTAAAAAAAAATTGATTTGCAGTAAGAGTATGAATGTTCTAAGAGATTAGGGATTCATAAAACAATTTAGGGTATGAATTCCAATCACTAGTAGAAATTGTATTATTTTCTTTAACTTTCTCCATTAGAATTTGTCTCCATAATTTTTTAGGTTTGGATTTAGAAAGGTTTAAAATTTTGTCTTGCTTTCTATTTACATAATCTCTTTTTTGTTATTTTTGCAATTAATAATTTTTATACCTTTTAGGGACCCTGGCTTCCCTACTAGCTTTAGCAATATTGGAATCTTTTTATAGTAGAGATTCATCGTTCAATTTTTATTTTTACAATAAGTTACAAAATAGTAGTTGTCCATAGAAGTTGAAATTTTTGTTTTAAAGTTATGATAAAGGTCCTTACTATTATTATTACTTATAGAGAGTTTTAATTCCTTTTCCAAATCCATTAGTAAAAAGATCATATTTATTTTTGGTAAAGACCAAGTGCTTTTCATTATTAAAACTATCTTCAATGGGATTTTTATGCACAATATTGTTCATAGTTAGAATTAAAGATCTATGATCTAAGTCTAGCTCATGTTCATCCAAAATGTAAAACTTACATAAGAAGATATTCAATATAACATAGTATAGCACACTATTAATAAGCCCATGAATACCAAACAAATTTTCACCTAAATTTTCATAGTTTCTCCATGCAAGCTATATCGAGGTTTTAATCTAACCATAAAGTGTTTGGATTGGAGATGCCTCTTAAAATTCTAGCTTAATTACTTGGTGTTCTAACATTAAAGTCCCTTAAAAAAAACTAATATTATTTTTATTTCTCATATTAGAATTATCCAATTTCTAAATCATTATAAGCACATTTTTTATTTAAATTATTTTTATCTAAATTATTTTCTTATAAAAGTTAAAATTTATAGTTGCAAAATAGCATTGCCATATAGATTTTTTTTAATACTTCTATGTATACTAGTTCAAAGGATAGGATATTTTTTTATGAAGCTCAGTATTGTTATTAGATCGCCTAAAAAAAATTGCATATAACATTTAAAAATGAAAAATATATAATAATATTAAAATAAAATTACATAAAACAATATTATACTAAATTTAAGATTTATTTTAGTATGTGGTAGACATGTATAAGGAACAAATTTTACCCAAAACCTATTAACCAAGCAAAATATGTCAACCAATACAGCTTGCCACATCACATATCCACTTGTCTTTTGCCTCCTTTGTTGTATCAATCCATGCTATATCAACATATTCCATGGCTAAAACGGAAATAACAATT
>SNQJ01S0087759.1:0-33765 GCA_010110895.2 Picea sitchensis
GTGTGTGTCTAACTGAGGCGCTAGCCTCCTTATTTATACAACACTGGCACGTGTGGAGGTGTCTTTTCACTGGCAGGGCCGACTTCTCCTTCTGGGTGGTTATAACCACCTTTAGTATATTCTGGGGCCTCTTTAATATATTCAGGGGCCGACTTCTTCTTCTACCTATTACAATTATATTTTGACCAATCCGCAAAAGGGGATTTGGTCCTTTACAATAGCCGACATGATCAATCCGCAATGGGGATTGATCCAATCAATAATATATTAATAATAAATATAATACACTTTGCAGTTACATTATTTCAACATGCACTTGGGAAGTATTCTAAAAGTGCATTTTCAGGCAATGATAGCAGGTCGAAGGGGATCTTGGATCCGATACACTCATATGTGTGTGGGTTGATGTCAACTGTGTCCTTGAGTGGATGTTGTTACTATGTAACATTTATAAATGATTTCTCCAGGAAGACCTGGATCTACTTCATGAAGACCAAGGATGAGGTCTTCAGTCGTTTTACAGAGTTCAAGGCTCTTGTGGAAAATCAAACATGAAGGAAGATTAACGTGTTGAGATTTGATTTCAAGAGCTTCTGTACATAGGCAAGAATCAAGAGGGAGTTGACAGTTTCGCACAACCCATAGTAGAATGGAAAAGAAAGAACAGGGCCATCATTGGGGTTGCAAAGGCTATGCTACATGACTAGGATCTACCTATGTTCTTGTGGGTAGAGGCATGCAATACATCAGTCTACACATAGAACATGAGTTCCCATAAGGTGTTGGGAAGCAAGACTTTCGAGGAGGTTTTCATTGGAAGAAAGCCTGAGATTGGCCACTTTCACATTTTTGGCTACCTTACATATTTTCATGTCCCTTCGGAGAAGAGGATGAAGTTGGAGCCCACTGCAGAGAAAAACATACTTGTTGGGTACAGTGAGACTTCAAAGGCCTATAAGATTTATATTCTTGCACCGAGGAAAAAAGTTGTGAGGTAGGATGTGAAGTTTGAGGAGGATAGGGCCTTTAGGAGGTCACATGTTTCACCTCCAGTAGAGACAGAGGAGAAGGAGGCTCTGAAGGTTGAGGAGAGACCTACAAATCCTCAGTCTTCAGAGCAAGAGGAGGAGGATCCTTCCACACAGGAGGCCACTACCACCACAAGGAAGAAGAGGCCAAGATGGCTTCAATAGACCTTGAAATATTCTTAGGAGCATGTGGAGGCTCCTAAAAATACTTTCAACGAGAGCAAGCCACCGCAAAAGTATTCTAGTTATATGGTACTCATGTGCGGCATTATTGATTTCGAGCCTTCCAGCTTTGAAGAGGATTCAGAGAGACGGGTGTGGTGGGATGCCATGGTGGAGGAGTATTCCTCTGTCATGAAGAACTATGTATGGGATATATTGCCGAGACCGGAGGGGAGATCTGTGGTCAGTTCGAAGTGGATCTATAAGATCAAGCATGCAACAGATGACAATGTGGATAAATACAAAGTGAGTTTATGTGGCGAGAGGGTTCTCACAGATAGAGGGAGTTTATTATGAGGAGAACTTCACACCAATTGCGAGGTACACTTCTATGAGGACAATCATTTCCATTGCAGCAGAGATGGGGTGGATGATACATACTATGGATGTAAAGACCACATTTCTAAATGGGATGATTGAAGAGGAGGTGTACATTGAGCAAATTTAGGGCTTTGAGTTGCATGGGAGAGAGTCCCATGTATGCAGCTTGAAGAAAGAATTGTACGGGCTCAAGCCAGCTTCCTAGCTTGGTATTCAAAGATCGATAGTTACTTCCAGTAGATGGGCTTTGTGAAGAGTGAGGTGAAACCCAACCTTTACTAAATTCTAGTAGGTGAGGATCCTCTCATTCTTGTCTTGTATGTGGATGATCTATTTCTTACCGGGTTAGAGAAGCTCATCGAGGGGTGCGAGCGAGATATTTATTTGGAGTTCGAGATGAAGGAAATTTGGTTGATGCATTATTTTTTGGGATTGGAGGTGTGGTAGAGGACATGTCAGATTTTCTTGGGACAGGGAAAATATGCAATGGATATCTTGGGGATATTTGAGATGATGAATTGTAGGCCTATGTCTACGCCTATGACAACCAACTTGAAGAACTTGAATGCTTCTGAGTTTGATTTGGTTGATCCCACATTGTATTGATAATTGATTGATTCTTTGATGTATGAGGTCAACACTAGACCGGATATATGTTTTTTTGTCAACACCCTTAGTCAGTTATGGTTGAGCCAAGGAGGGTGCACTAGCTGGTAACAAAACATGTGCTTAGGTACCTATGAGGTACGATAGATTATGTTTTGAGCTATGTTCAGGGGGATGGAATCAGATTGATGAGTTACACAGACTCAGATTGGGCAGGTAGTGCAATTGACAAGAAAAGCACCTTAGGGTGTTGCTTCAGCTGTGATCGACAGTTGTATCTTGGTTCAATAGGAAGAAGAAGTCAGTGGCATTGAGCTCTGCAGAGGCAGCGTATATGGAAGCCAGTCAGGTAAGTTGTGAGGCCATATGGCTTCACAAGTTACTCATTGGATTATTTGGTCACAAGTTGTAGTCGACCATCATCATTCATTGTGATAATCAGAATTTCATTAAACTCTCGAAGAATCCAGTGTTCCATGAAGGGTCGAAGCGTATAGAGATCAGGTATCACTTCATTCGGGACTATGTTCAGAGAGGAGTTGTGAAGCTTCAATACATTTCTATAGATGAGTAGGTTGTAGGCATCCTCACGAAAGCTTTGTTCAAGGGGAAGTGTGTGTTCTTCAGAGATAAGATGGGGTGGTGCAGAACACCTTCCTCGCTAAGAGGAAGTGTTAAATTATGGTAACTCGAACATGTGCTTCTGCATTGGCTCAGAATCAAAGCATGCAGAAGTCGTTCAAAAATTTTCTCAGGCTTACTTTATTTTTATAAAGTGACTTTTATCAAAAAACACATTAATTAATTTTTAATTAATGTTGGCTTAGCTAAAGTTCATAAAGTAAATTTAAGTGAACTTTAGATTATATCGTGATCGTTGATCTTGATCGATCTCGTCCTTAGATCAGGGTGATGACTATGAGGTAAAAGAAGCCAAAAAATGGAAAATCGACTCAGTGTGCCAGGTGAGAGTTGGAGAGCTTAGGAGAAGAGAAAAATTTTGCAGCTAGAGGAAAATTATAGAGGGTAGCAGGGCACATTTTCTAAGGCAGGGTGTGTTTCCCAAGGCAGGGCGCACTTCCATAGGTATCCATCCATACAACAGATTTCAACATACAGATTGGGCATGATTCCCAAGGCAGATACGTACACCAGAGATCCACACAACACAGATCCGTTCACCATATATTTGGCGCAAATCCCAAGGTAGATTGCACACAAATCGAGGCAGATTTCTGTTCTGGTTGTGCACAGATTCCAAGGGAGATCTGTGAATGATTTTCAAAATTTCTGAGCCGAGTATAGGTTCATTAATTGATATAATAAATTTTCTCAATTCTTCTTTGATTGGCCGAATCAATAAAACTCTCATTTTGTTGGTTTTCCCTTCAGGGTTTTTCCAGGGGTATTTACCCAAAATTTACTGTGTCAAATGTGATATTGGTTTGGTTCAGTTTCTGTTGTGCATGCATGTTATTAAGCTCAGTGTATTTCTATTCATAAAAATCAGATCTGAAATTTTATTGTTTTTCGTGCTTGTATGCATCTGAAATTTATTTTTATTGGAAGTAGAGGTCAGATCTAACCTTTAGAAAATTAACAATAGAGATGTGGCCCCTTTGATTTCATGGATGGAAATGGATGTATTAACTTCTTATAAAGACATGTGAATTGGACGCAAGAAAAACTGGATTATGGGCACCGGTTTACATGGTCAAACAAATAGATAGATAATAGATAAGATAATTATATATATTGGTTTGTTTCAGTTTCTGTTGTGCATGCATGTTATTAAGCTCAGTGTATTTCTGTTCATAAAAATTAGATCTAGAATTTTATTGTTTTCCGTGCTTGCATGCATCTGAAATTTATTTTTATTGGAAGTAGAGATCAGATCTAAGATTTAGAAAATTAACAATAGAGATGTGGCCTCTTTGATTTCATGAATGGAAATGAATGTATTAACTTCTTATAAAGACATGTGAATTGGAAGCAAGAACACCTAAATTATTGGCTCCATCTTACATGGTTAAACAAATATATAGATAATAGATAAGATAATTTTATTAATGTCCGACTAATTGTCAAACAAATAGAGAATTGTTGATAGAATTCAAGCGAGATTGGACATAATTTATGCTCCCAAATGAGAGTTTTCTTTCTCCCATGTGAGTGTATGGTTTGTAGGTACTCTTTCACAATATGCAAGGTTGTATTTTGTTATGATTTCTAATTTCTTCTATAACGAAGATTGCTAATGAAATATATTTGTGTTCAACATCACTCTTTAAATTAAACGTTTCTCATTTTTGTCTAAGGATTACTAAGATTCTATTGTGAAAGTATGTTTAATCGAGAGTCTAGGTCTTAGGGTGAAGGTGGATGGATTTAATGGCGGAAGGAAGCGACTAGAAGGAGTCTTAAATCCTTTCATGGATGGGGGAATATGGAGTACATGTATAAAAGAAAAAGAGAGAAACAAGCAATGTGAAAATTGGCAGATGTTTTCCCCTTGGAGGAATATCTCCATAATATCTCGTTACAAGAAGAAGCAGTGATAGAGGAGAAATTCCTTAGGCATATGGAAGAATATCATACTTGTGATGCCTAAATTTTGTGTCGCTTGTAGTGGATCATAGAAGTGATTGAATCTTCCAAGTTTTATTTTGACTATTTTAACTAGAAAAATGCATCTTAATGAACGATGGGTATTATTGCACAAGTTATAGGTTGGGAAAATCCCTACCCAACCACCAAATGGTGACAACTAAGAGAACACCTACCCACTGTCACCTTAGGCATGTATTCTAGTCACTTTAGAGATGAAAGAATCACCTCAAGGGGGGAATCCTGGGTGACCCTAGGGGGAAATGAGATGGAAAGTGGAATGATGGATTGTAGCCTCTATAGGTCAATATACTAAGCATGGAAAGGCTTGAGAAAGGGTCTTGGTGGTAGCTAATGGTTTCCAATAAGTATGAGTACCTGCAAAGGGTGATTGTACCTGCCCGAGATACAAGAACAAGCCAAGTATGCACGTGGTATGTTAGGTGGACAAGCAAGTTAGTCTTGTTGTCCCTAATTTCTGTAGTATATAGAGATATATATCAACAATAAGATAATTGTTAAATTTGCTAAACAATTGCTAAAAGTCCAATGAAAGATGCAAGCGATAAGCTAGATAAATGCTAGTATTACTCAAGTATGAAAAACTTAAGACTTCAAGCAATGAAACAAGGTTGTAAATAAAGGTATTCTAGAGATATAATTGCAGCGTTATGGCTCCAAAATTCAATTTGTTACAACCAATTCATCAACTATCAAAACTTGCTAACAATCCACCCAAAAAGTGCGCTAGCCTTAGTAGATTAATGTGGCAAACTTCTAGAAACTTTCAATGGTTGAGTAGTGAGTTACTAATGAAAATGTATTAGGGTTTCTGCAGCCCTAATGGTTGTAGAATAAAAGTTATGAAAACAATAAGAAGACTAAGAGAACTAAGGTTCCCTAGAGGGGTTAACAACCTCAAGGCATCCACAAAAGAATCCAATTTGAACAAGAATGATATCTCACCAAAACACGTTTACCAATGCAAACAATTTTACCTCCCCAATGAAAAAATCAGATTAGTGCCTTTATAATTGGGTGAATGGAGTCTTTAAAGAACAAGTTAGATTAACAAAATCTCTAGGGGTGTAAACCCTCTTACTTCCTAGGGTATGCCAATCAAACTAGGGTAAGTCTAGGAGGGTATACACACTCGTATTTCTCTTAGCAACCCTTGTCCAAAATAACCTATAAACTTAACAAATGAGATGAAGCTTAATGGAGGGTGTATACAACATACTCCTCCTAGGGTTTCAATCAACAATAACCAAGAATGAGCAATAAATAACTAACAAATGCATATTTTTCCTTACCAATTCCAATAAAGAGAGATATCAAACCCTAGTTTCACCAAGAAAATCATCATCCAAAGCAAGAACATAAGCCTTCAAGGGGTGTGCATCACTTCACTTCATCCAATCACCAAGAGATAACACCAAATAGCATTTGCACAAGAGAGAGATATCAAAATTGCCCAAGAGGGCACAAATTTCAGCGAACTAGTCTTCTCACAATGGGAGAGCTATATCAAAATGAGATATAAATGTCTTAAACATAGTTTGCCCACATAATTTAGGGTAAACCACAAGATAAGGGGTCAACAACCCTAATATTTACCCTTTACAAAATAATATTATTTAATTCATACTTTTGCACATGAAAGAAACCCTAAAACATGACGTCACCCTCCTTTTGGGCAACCTTTGGCACTTTTTAACAGGTTGTTGAGGTTGGAGAAGGGACGTTGGGCTTCCAAAATCCATCTTCCAAGGTGATAGGCCCTTTCTCCACTAAATCAAGGTGCCACTCCTCCAAAATATTCTAAGTGTCCTCAACCACCACCAAACCTAGGTCCCTCTATGACGTCAAGCCTCAAGAAAGTGATGTTTTGCTTCTTTCAAGCAAAACATTTAGATGGTAGGGGTTGGGTTAGGTCCTCCATAATGCCATGTAAGCCTCCAAAGGAATGTCTCTATGATCTTACATGTGGGCCCTTGACATCCAACCTGTGGTCTTCAAGCCCCATGGAAGCCAAAGCTAGGCTTGTTACTCCAAAACTGTCCACTAGTTGGGTCCTGCAAAGACAAATTGATACGCCCTCCAAGGATCTCAAGTCAAAGCATCATGATGAGTAAATCAAATCAACAAAAGATCCATTCAAGAAATTACATCCAAACCACCTTATCAAAATAAACTAATTCTCAAAGAACCTATGCAATTTACCACGTTTAAGTATGGGAGGGTTGACAAAATGACCTATTGGGTGTTTCCCAAGGGGACCTCCTTCTAATTCATGTGGATGAGGTGTCATGGATGAGGGGGAGACTTTTGGGAATGGGGTTCATGACATACAAGGGGATGTAGAGTCTCACTTATGGGTTCCCATAGAGGGTGTGTTGCAACTTCATTTTCAATGCATCCTTTTTCCAAACCCATTTATTGCCATTAATTAATTAATAATCCAAAACCTTGGGTACTCCCTAATGGTGAATCGATTAGCTTGGGGGGAAATACAACAAGGCCACTTGAAGCTAGAGGTACACAAACTGCCATATGCAAGGAAAGAAAGGGACACCGCATAAGTGTACACACCTCAACAAGTGGGTACATTTATAAAGAAAGAGTATGAATAGATTTTCTCAGTTTACAAAGAGATAACTAAGCCCATACTTTGCGGTTGAACGGTTGCAAGTAGGCACCATGGAATTGTTGATGGAGGGGGACTCCTCATTTTAAGACAGAGGGTGACTCCTTTTGGTGCACCTTTGTTAGTCGACCCGTATCATACTTTGTAAGATTGGCAGACAACTCCCACTATTATCTATTTGTGGTGCGGTTCAACATCGTCAGTCAGTCACTGATTTCTTTTGCTTGTTCGGAGCTAGTGAGGCCCATCTTCTTCTAGGCGGGAATTACATGGAAAAGTGGACGTAGCTAGTTTCTACGGTAACCTGTCTCTATCTATGCTAGAGGGTTTCTTTTGTTGGACCTCAACCCTATTTGGCTATTCGTTCGAAAGTGAGTGAACTCAAAATTGATTACTCAGTTAGTTAACCCACTCGTTGCATTTATTTTTTATGGCACTACCTGATCGTCTGAAAGATGGTCGTTGAATCCCTTAGCGATGACCGTATTGATCAGTTATTTTTCCATTTGTGCAGTGGCCCTTTCACTATATTATCACAACGATGGCCCTATTCGTTATCCAGAAATGTCGGGACGAGCGGAAATGATAGCGGGAAAAATCCGGGTAAATGGAGACTCCCAAATAAAAAGAGAGAAAGAGGATCTCATCAATGTTGCTTCTGAGAATTTGGAACAATTAGAGGATCCCAAGAATGAGACGGTTTACTCCGAACAACAAAGAGCATTTGACCATATCCAACAATGCTTTTGCAGGTCTTTGAATTTTTAGGAGAAGTTTTTCATTGCTCTCAAGACCTCTTTGGGAGAGCATATGGAAGTTTCATAATCGAGCTTTTATATTTTTCCAGCCACAAACCTTTGGGTCTTCAAGACCTTCTTCCCATGAAGTGAAGGACAACCCCATCCTGGGTCAGTACAGCCAAAAAACCCAAAAGGTGAGGAGATGAGGGGATGAAGTGTGGAAAGTGGCAAGTATGGTCGGGAATGGCACGATGACTCATCGAAAGCACCTCCCAGTATCATACATATCCCTAAGGGTGACCCACTTACTAGTTTGCAATGTCAACCACCAAGGTGAAACGGGGCAAAGAGCATAATGTCCAAGCAAATGTCACATAATCAAAAGTAGTAATAGATGTAACAAACTCAAATGCCTCAAATATTGAAATGACACTCACCATAATACCTGACTTATACCTCATGGAGCAAGACCCAGTGTCTTTTGGAGGCCAACTGATGTGGTGGATACCATCATGATCAACCTGGAGCTATGGTGGTGCGATGGGTCTCCATCTGTGCAAGTGGACATTGTTGATCAAGTTGTCTCTCGGTACTCCATGTCTGCAACCTGAGGGCCTAGAGACATCATCTCCTTAGTTATCCCACAAAATGGGGATAACAATGGGTTCAAGGAGCCTTGATGAAATGTCAGTAGAGTATTGGGCATAATTTAAAAAATGTTCATCCTTAATTTCCAAAATATCTTAAATGTCATAGCTACTAGGGAAGAACATAGAAAGTTAGTTAAAGATAAGTTTAGAGCACAAAAAGGGACCTTTTATTCATAGTTTTAAAAACCGTCTAACTGGAACCGAAATCGACCGATTTGATTGGTTTGATGGCCGACCGATTCAAACCAGCCAATAAATCGAACTGGTCAGCCAATTTATGACGGAAACCACTGGTTTGGTATCGTACCGGCTAGTTCGATACCAAATTGATTTGTTTCGTCATAAACCGGTCGGTTCGGTCTGGACCGGCTGAAAAGTTATATTTTTTTCAACTAAACCTAAAACCTAAGATCCCAAACCCTAATTCTAGTCTATAAGACATTCTCACTCCCCTCTAAGTGCCTCACACCTCTCTCATTCAACATTTGGGAGCATTTGGGTTTTGGAGCAGCATTGAGGAGCTTCTTGGGCAAGTGTTTTGGGCAGTTTGTGGTGGATTTGGCATCTCAACTAGGAGGTTATAGTTCATCTTCAATTTTGGAGGAGGTGGATTAGAGGTATGTTGAAAATTTTCCACTCTTTTTTTAACCATCTTGATTGTTGAGTGTTTGAAACTTAAACAGAATCATAGAAGATAAAGTAAGAGTCTAAGATAAGGTTCCTTCTTTGCATTTTCAGATTGCTTGCATTGTGCAAATTGTACCTTTTCTTTAGCCTTTGAGTTTGCATTTACAAATTTACAATGGCCCCAAAAGCTAAATATGCCACATGGGTTCACGCTGAGGTGATTGAAGGTCTAATGTATTGCAAGTATTGTCAAAAATGCATCAGGGGGGGGGCATTCATAGGATGAAAGAACACTTGGTTGGTGTTAGAGGTAAAGTTAAATCATGTGAGGCACCATTAGATGTTATTGGGCCTATTAGAGAAGAGATGCAAAAAGTACTTAATGAATACCAACAAGAAAAGTCTAGGGAAAAAGCTATACATGTTGAAATAGGGAGGAAGAGGACTGTAGCACAAATGAGGGCATCCAACCCCACTTTTGATTATGAGGGATATCCATCTATTCATTCTACTGGTGTTAGAGACCCTTTTCATTATGTTCCTCCTCCCCTTGAAAGTGAAAATACTATGCATTAGCTTAAAAGTAAAAAGAGGAATACCATCCAAAGGTATTTCACACCTCCCCCCACTTTTGGCTCTGACAATGCCAATGTTTCTCAATTTCAACCCACTCAATTTCAGCCCACCTTAGATGACCATTGGAAGAAACAATATAGAGAGATTGCTTATGAGTACATAGCTAGTAGATGGTGGTATCATGTTGATATCCCCTTCAATGATGCATGCTCACCATATTACCAACCTATGTGGGATGCCATTATTTTTTGTGGTAGGGGCTTCAAAGGCCCTAGTATGCATGATTTGAGGGGATCTCTTTTGCACAAAGAGGTCACATCCATTGAAGAATACTTGACAAGTTTCAAAGTATCATGGGCCAAAACTGGATGTACCATCATGTCATATGGATGGAGTGATGGAAGGAACCGTACTTTCATAAATTTCCTTGTTTGTTGCCCACAAGGAACCATGTTTTTGACATTAGTGGATGCATCTGATAGGGTCAAAGATGAAAACTTGTTATTTGAGTTGTTAGATGAGGTTTTTATGAAGGTGGGGGTGGCCAATGTTGTTCAGGTCATCACAGATAATGCCTCTAACTATGTTCTTGCTGAGAAGATGTTAGAGGAGAAACACAAAACCATATTTTGGACCCCATGTGTTGCACATTGCATAGACCTCATGCTTGAGGACATTGGAAAACATGAATGGATAAAAAACACTATAGAACATGCCAAAAGAATCACAAAGTACATCTACAACCACTCATGGGTTTTGAACCTGATGAGGAAAAACACATAGAACAGGGAACTTCTTAGGTCTGCCATCACTAGATTTGCAACTCAATTCTTGACATTGCAATCTTTGGCTTCCCAATCAAAGAACTTGCAAAATATGTTTGCATCTAATGAATGGAATGCATCTCAGTGGGCTCACAGACAAGATGTAAAAGACACCAAAAAGAAAGTTAATGATCCCACATTTTGGAAAAAAACAATAGAAATTGTGAAAATTGTCGAGCCACTTGTTAAGGTGTTGCAGCTAATGGATGGGGAAAAATTGGCCATGGGTTACATTTATGAGGTTATGGATCAGGCAAAGGATAAAACAAGGGCAACATACAAGGTTAGAATGACCAAGTATGGGCATATTTTGGATATCATT
This sequence comes from Picea sitchensis, assembly GCA_010110895.2. Taxonomy (NCBI): domain Eukaryota; kingdom Viridiplantae; phylum Streptophyta; class Pinopsida; order Pinales; family Pinaceae; genus Picea; species Picea sitchensis. The sequence continues at coordinate 11,171 of SNQJ01S0087759.1, forward strand.
GATCATAGATGGAACAATCAACTCCATCGCCCTATACATGGAGCCGAGTATTTCCTGAACCCAAGTTATCATTACAGAGTTGAGCTTGGAGAAGATTTGACTGGGGAGGTTAAAGATGGCTTGTATGAGTGCCTTGAGTGCATGGTCCCTTTCGAGAGTGATAAGTTGGAGATACATCGACATATCAATTCTTTCACTAGAGCCACATGTATCTTTGGGAAGAACCTAGCAAAGATTGCAAGGGATGTGGAAGAACTTTATAATTTATTACTTCAAGGAACTAACTTGACTAACTATGTTTTTTGCAGCACACTGGTGGGAGTCATTTGGCAGCCAATGTCCTCAATTGCAAAAGTTTGCAATTAGAGTGTTGAGTCAAACTTGCGGTGCTTCCGGGTCTGAGCGCAATTGGTTTGTCTTTAAATGATCTAGTCTTCGTGCAGTACAACCTTCGTCTAAGGCGCAACCAATTGTTGAACAAAAGACCTAATTTAGATCCCATTGTGTTGGATGATGTTGATCCAACTTCAGATTTGGTAGTGGAGACTCACCCACCAGAGTTTGGGTCTGACTGTGATTTGAAGGTGGATGAGGTAGACAGGCTTAGATGGATGAATATCCACTATTAAGGCCCTACGGTCAAATTCCAGATTCAGACATGGCAGGCCCTAGTGGAACTGCACGCAGGCATAGCCTTATACTTCATGTGCCTCATCGTACTCATACTACTACAACTAGTGCAACTTTAGAGACTATAGTCACAGATGTCCCTGATGATGATGATGAGTCTGAGTTCGAGTTTGAGTCCGAGTCAGAGACAGATGATGATGCCGAGGGTGAGAATGCTCATTCCATTTATACTTCTAGCAGTAGTGATGATTGATCGTTGATCATGTTGATCAATGAGATAGTGACTTGTAGTCTTGGTTCTTGTTAGTATGTTATTTGTTGTTGTAGAGGCCATTTAGAGCCTTCTTGATTATGTATTTATGTTCTGATCTCTAGATATGTATTGCACTTGATGACATTTTGATATATTCATTAGAATACTTTGGATATGTTGTCTCTAATTGTCTCTAATGCTTTCGAAACATGATATAAAATCTTAAAAATAAAAAAATTTCATGATTTACCAAATGAAAACATTGGTGTGTTGATATTTGATCTGGTTATGTGAGTGGTTATTTAAGGTGTTCATCCTCTGTTGGAATACATGTGTTTTCGAACAATAAACCAGAATACACAATGCTTGATGAGATCACTGAAAAATAAATTCCAAAGGTACCCGTAAATCAAAATGTAAAACAACAGGATCAGTAGGTACCTCAAACTCCCACAAGTGTTGTTAGAATATATACCATGTTAAGTAGACCCCATGAACGATACTCTCCTTCATTGTATTATTTATTGTTGACTGATTATGGTGAACCAGAATGTTATGAAGAGGCAATGCAGGTAGACACTAAAAATAAGTTGGAGCAAGGCATGAAAGAGGAAATGGACTCCTTGGTAAATAAACAGACTTGGGACTTGCTTCATTTTCCTGCAGGAAAAAGAGCATTGCAGAATAAATGGGTTTAGAAGTTGAAGGAAGAAGATGAAGGAAAAAAATGGTACAAGGATAGACTTGGTGTAAAGGGGTTTGCACAAAATAAATGTATATATTTTGATGAAATTTTTTCTCTTGATGTTAAGATAACTTCAATTAGGACTATTTTAAGTCTTGTGGCAATAAAATATTTGCATCTTGAATAGTTAGATGTAAAAACAACTTTTCTCCATGGGGATTTGGAGGAAGAGATTTATATGCATCAGCCACAGGCGTAGGAGGTCAAAGGGAAGGAAAATTCGGTATGCATGTTAAAGAAGAGATTGTGTGGTCTAAAACAAGCTCCAAGGCAGTGGTATTTGAATTTTGACAGGTTTATGATAGAACAAGGTTATAGTATATGTCACTCGGATCACTGTGTTTATTTTAAAAGGCTAGAAAATGGAAGCTATGTTATCTTACTCTTGTATGTAGATGACATGCTTGTTGCAGGGTCTAATATGTAGGATATAAATGTGCTCAAGAATAAATTATCTAATTCGTTTGCGATGAAGGATTTGGGTGCTGCAAAGAAAATTCTTGGTATGAGAATAACAAGAGATGGGAAAAATCGCAAATTGACATTGTCTCATGGTGAGTAAATAGAGAAGGTGTTGGAGAGGTTTAGAATGCAGAATGAAAAACCAGTTAGTACACCTTTGGAAAACCATTTAAAATTAACCAAGGAAATGTGTCCCAAGACACATGAGGAGATAGAATGCATGTCCAGGGTCCCTTATTCATTAGCAGTTGACATCTTGATGTATGTGATGGTTTTCACAAGACCAGATATTGCACATGCAATGGGAGTTGTGAGCAGGTATATGAACAATCCAGGTAAAGAACATTGGGAAGAATTAAAGTCAATTCTCAGGTATTTGAGAGGTATTGCTACTCATGCATTGTTTTTTGGAGGTTCAGACATTGTTCTACATGGATATGTTGATTCAGATATGGCAGGTGATAAAGATAAAACGAGGAGAACCACATTGTATGTTTTTACTGTAGGTGGAACAACAGTAAGTTGGATTTTGAAATTGTAAAATGTTGTTGCACTTTCAACAACAGAAGCAAAGTATGATGTTGCTACAGAGGCTGGTAAAGAAATGATTTGGTTATAGAGGTTTATAGAGGAATCGGGAAAGAAACAGGAGAATAGMAGGTTGTATTGTGACAGTGAGAGTGCAGCGAGAGTGCCATTCACCTTGAAAATAACTCAATMTTCCATTTAAATACTAAGCATATACAACTCAGGTACCATTTCATACTATCCATCTTGGAAGATGGACATTTGACGTTGGAAAAGATACATACTAGCCAGAATCTTGCAGACATGTTAACAAAGGGACTAACCASGGAGAAACTGAGTTCCTGCTCAGTTTCAGTTGGTCTTCAATCATGAAGGTGAGGATGAGAAATTTGTCAGGTCCAAGGTTGAGTATAGTACAGCATGTACAAAAACAATGGAGTTGGTGTGATCAGTCTCCAAGTGGGATATTATTGGTTGTGGAGACTGATTATCTTCATGTTTCATAGGTCTTTGTTTTCAGCAGTGTGTATACCCCATGAATGTTGTACACCCCTCCATATTGTAATTTCATAGTAAATATGGATCTTTCATTATAAGGTCACATATCTGGAAGTAGAAGGTATGTTAGGGTTTTTTTCCCTATAAGGAAACCCTATTTTATGAGGGAATTGTATTATGGGTGTGGATTATTGTGAATATTGTATTATGAGATAGGAGACTATGAGATAAAGAAGAGGAATTTACAGTGGGTGTGTTGTAGGTTGTATCCCTTCATTTTTTGGATAACAAAAAGGAAGGACCTGGAAATTTATCTGATGGACGTAGCCCACACTGGGTGAACCATGTATATCTGTGTCTCTATGTATTGTGTATCTTCTGTGTTTTATTTTCGCATTTTTATTTTATTTTATTGCTCTGTGATCATGTTTTTCTAACAACCTATCCCTTATAACACTTAAATTTTACCACCCTATAAAAATTAACTCCTATAACATCTAACACCTACTCCATGGCCCCTCCTAATTTATAAAACCAAAGTCCTAATGTATAAAACCATTAACTTATAACCTCTATAACCCTATACCAATGTAACCCCTAACCTCTATAAAAATTAACCCATACAAATATTAACCATAAACCCTTATATCCCTTAACCTCATAACCTCTAATGCATACAACCCCTAACATTAATAATCGTTGTAACTTATTACCATTAATTTGCATAATCCTACAACTCATAATCGTTATAGCCCCTATGACTAGTAACCCTATAACCATTATCTGCAATGAACCCAAACCATATGACCCTTATAACCCTAAACCTTTAATTGTAAATTAACTCCTATAACATCTAACACATACTCCCTAACCCCTCATAATTTATAAAACCAAAGTCCCGATTTATAAAACCATTAACATATAACCTCTATAACCCTATACCAATATAACCCCTGACCTATATAAAAATTAACCCATACAAATATTAACCATAAACCCTTATATCCCTTAACCCCATAACCTCTTAAGCATACAACCCCTAACACTAATAATCCTTGTAACATATTACCCCTAATTTGTATAAGCCTACAACACATAATTGTTATAGCCCCTATGCTCATTAACCCTATAACCATTATCCACAATGAACCCAAACCTTATAACTCATATAACCCTAAACCTTTAATTGTAAATTGTAAATGACATCACGTAGAACACATAAAATTTTTAATAACTAACCCATATAACACCTATCAAATCTAACCCATAACCCCTATAACGTGTAACTCCCAACCCTGATATCTACTAACACAAAAAAATTATTAACCCTTAATTAACCTTTATAATTGCATGAATGCCTAGCCCCTCTCACATAACCCTTATATCCCCTAACAAAAAATCCATATAACACCCAATCTTTAATATTTATAATGTTTAACTCTTAGAACCCCTATAACATTAAACATACAAATTATATAAATACTTACACTTATAAACCCTAATGCTTAAACATTTGAGATTTATGATCCTTGACCCCTTTAACAACTAATCCCTAGCCCCTAGAACTCTAAATCACGACAATCCTTAAACCTTATAGCCCTTAATTCATATAACGTCAAACCCCTAAAACTACTAACTGGATACCTTATAATACTTTACAACAATAAGCATTATAATCATACTTAATCTTTTATTTATCCACTATAACCCCAAACCCTTTTCATCATTAATCCTTATAACACATAATGCATACTATGTAATCCCTAGAACCCAGATTATTTCTCCCAACCCCTCAAACCCCTAATTACTAACATACATACCCTAACTATTATAACTATTAGTGCCCAAACCTTATCAACACCAATACATATAACTCTTAACATGTAGCTCTTACAATCTTTAACCTTAATGCTATAACATACAACACCAAATGAGAAACCCTTATAACCCCCTTATATCTATAATCTTATTACCCTTAATCAAATAATCCATCTAAACCCTTAAGTGCAATAACCCTATCTAGTAACTCCTAACACCTCCAAACATTAAATTATATCAACCCTAACAATCCCTTATAACCATATAACCTTTATCTCAACAATTATGATAACCATTGAACCATATAACCCTTAAACCCTATTATTGATGGTTATAATCTATAAACCTTTGTTCTGAATGACCCTTAATCCTTTACCCTTGTAACCCCTCACCCTATCCACTATCATTTAACCCTTGTAACCCCTCATCATATCCATTATCATGTAACCCTTATAAACCCATAAATCACATAACCTTATAACGTGTAAACCTTCTAACCCCTAACAAACCTAACCCCTAATTTAAATAAACCCTGACTAATGTAACACTTATCACCTAAAACATTAAATCCTTAACAAGGAACCTCCTAACACATGACCCTTATAACCTATATAATATTAACCTTGTAATCCTTAACCTCTACCTATTATAACCCATAACAAACCCAAAATCCTAATTTGTAACAATTAACTTATAATTTATATAAGCCTTTTACAAATATAACCCATAACCCCAAACCTCTATAATGATTAATGTGTATGATGTTTAAACATGAACCCTTGTAACCTTTCACCACTATAACCTCTAACAAGTACAACTATTAACACTAATAATAATTGTATGTTATAGCCCCTAACCTTTAACTCCTAAATTGTTATTGCCCCTACCTTAACCCTAAAACCATTATTCCCAATGACCCCAAACCCTGTGACTCTTATAACACTAAACCATCGACCCATAATTTGTAAAATACATAACTTATACTAAATATTAACTTTTCAATGCCATTTTCATACGTAACACACATACCCTCTGTAAAATTGAATACTTAACCCCTTAAGCCCCTATAAAATGTAACCCCAACACTTATATCCACTAACACATAGAAACTCTAACCCTTACAATTAAAACCTTGAACCACTATAACCTTTAACTAGTAAACCTCCATAAAATAGTACACATGATCCCTAATGATTTAAACATCTAAACAATTATGATCCCTAGCCCCTTTAACCATGAATCTCTAGGCCCTATAACCCTTAAACCATATAGCCCCTAATTCATATAAACCCAAAACCCTAAAACCTTAACCCATTACTTTATATTTTTTTTCCATTATAACCATGCTTATTGTTTAACTTTCATCCACTATAACCCATAGCCTCACTTATCCCTATAACAAACAATGCATAAACCTTGTAACCCATATCACTGCTAACTTATAATCCCAATAACACTAAAACGCTAACCCATATAACCCCTAACTTCCAGCATATATCCCTCAACTCCTATAGCACTTGAACCCTTAACACTTAATTTTTATAACCCTTAAAAATAGAATCCAACCAACCAATTTTGGTTGAATGAAATTGTTGTTTTTCATGTTAAAATCGATTCACTAGCCTCAAATACCTCTACTGCAAACAAGTTGTGCAATGTTAACATTTGATAACCACAATCCCATCCATCCAAAATGATTCCTTCTAGTAATTTTGGGCAACTGGAAAAAGGCCAATTCATAGCTGGAATCCAACTAACCAATTTTGGATTAATGAAATTGTTTTTTAATGTTGAAACAAAATCAATACCATTGAATAGCCTATCGCAACTAGATTGTGAAATGCTAACATTTCATATACACAATTCCATCCATCCAAAATGATTCCTTCTAGTTATTTTCAATGAGTGGAAAAAGACCAATTCATAACACACTTAGTCTACGACCTATAACATATACCACCAAATTCTAACCCATATAACCCCTTACAAATAACCCTATTATCATTAATAATTAACTCATCTAAACCCTTAAGCTCAAAAACACATAAACCTTAAATTATCGTTAACTTATAAAACTTATAAACCATATCTCCTAGAATTTACAATCTCAAACACCCAATACCTATAAAAAATATTACTCTAGCCACTTACCTTTATAATTCTAACACCTAACTTCTATAAATATTGTTTATTATAATCCCTAAACACACAATTACTAAATTAATATGAACCCTAACCTATTAATCCTAATCCATTACTTATATTGCTCGTTACCACTACAATCCCTCATCCATAAGGCATATGACCTATAACCTATATTATCCCTAAATTCTTACCCATGAAATCCTATAATTGTTATCACACTTATGCTTATAATTGTTGAATCGATAGCTCTAATAACCTCGAACTAGAAAAGTATCAATGTTATAAATTATAACATTATAAGTTCTCTATATTCGTTCACCATGAACCCATAACCCTATAAACGTAACCCATATTGCCACTAACACCCATAATAACCCTAAAACTAAAACCTAACCCTTGATCACTAGGGTTAGATCAAGGGTATGGGAAATGAGATTAAATATAAATGATATTAAATTGCCAACATTCCAAGATATTTCAATGAAATAAAATTTAACATGATTTGAACAATATATATACCAATGAATCTCAAACAATCTAGATCCAATTATAATATGTGTTTAAACCCTAGATTTGCAAAAATAAAAATAAAAAAGTACAAGAATGGAAACATGATTTTTTGGTATTTTGGTGGTTGAAGACAATGAAATATCAGTTTCTTTGGAGGGTTATGGGGTCACTATTTCAAATGAAGGTGAAGTATAAGGTTTAGGATGAGACAATGTTGATGGCACCCAGAGGTTTTCCCCTCAAGTGTTTCCTAGGGTTAAAAGGTTCCCTTCAAGATTGGATGGGAGGATTAGTCCATGGATAAGCCTCTCTCAATACTAGCAAGGTGAACTTAAGGGTTGGCCAAGAAAAAATAGAAATCCCTAGGCATCCTACCTTAATGCATGAACAATAAATTCAATGATCAAAGGGGAAAGGTTAGAATATCTTACCTTGAGAACCCTTCCAAGTGGACCGTTTCACCTTTATTTGGCCTTGTAGTAGCCTTTTTCATCCAACAAACCTCAAAAAGTGTTTATCTAACCCTTGAAAGATAACTAAACATTCACTCAAGAAGCGAATATATACACAACGAACTCTTTAATCCAAGTTTCTCATTGATCTCCAATTATTTGAAATGGAGAGCTCTTCTTTTTATTGGTAAATAACCTTCTCAAATACAATACAATACAATGTGTTAGCTCAATACCAAGAGCTCAAAACCATTAGCCGTGCCAAAATCATGGGAAAATATAACAAATCCCTTAAATTTCTCCAAGAGTGAAATGACCTTCTAGAAGAGATATAAATATAATTATAAATCCACATGTGTGGGCTAGAGAGAGACAAAAAGAGGTGCACCCCTCAAAAGTAGTGTTAACATCCCATCAAAGAAGGAATGGACAAATGACGGAAAAATACAACATATGTCATAACAAATCCCATAAAATGTTCCAAGAGTGAAATGGCCTTCTAGAAGAGGTCCAAATATAATGATAAAGCCACATGTGTGGGCTAGAGAGACACAAAAAGAGGTACACCCTCAAAAGTAGTGCCAATGTCCCACCAAAGGAGGAATATATGAGTCAACTATGTTCCAAGGACCTCCAACATCCTCCAACCAACTCCCTCAAACCAAGGAGTGGTCCAAACATACATTAACAAACTCCCAAATTATGATTTCACCCTCACATGTGTGAGTCATACAAGTAGAAAATTCAACATGAGAGGCACGTGTGGGCTACTCTAGGTGAGCGCTCCTCAAGTAATGATCAATAAATGATGCTACATCATCATAAGGTCCAAGAAACCACCTGTAACCACCTCCACAATCTGTAACCAACCCCTATAATGCATTAAATACTCCCATGTGTGGTCCAAGGAGAGAAAATGATGTATAATTGTGAATGCAATGTCCAAATGAGCAAGGAGAATGAATGTGAATGGTCCACGTGGCATGTGTGATGACATGAAATCTCTATCATGGATCCCAATGCAATGTGACGTTGCACCCCTACCTCAGCGGGTTCTGCACGACCTCTCGGTCTTAGGATTGTTCTTAATCTCCTCGTGAGTCTGATAAACTCCTCGATTTCCCCACAGGAAATCTTCCACACACAAGTGTGTATCCACAGGTCCTTCTTTAGAGTCACGCTTGTACGCATTGGCACGAACCGCCAACTCTTATCCACGTGATCAGCTAGCATGACCACACCCTTTACCTAAAAGGTAATGTCGGGTTTCGCGACTTCGCGACCCCTAATGTGAGTCTCCCTGACTCCTTCAATCACCGAAAACCCCAAAATCCTAATGGTCTCTGACTCCTCCCTTTGACTTTTCCTGATGTGACCCTCAACTGTGACCTGGGGCCAAGTCTTTCGGTACTTCAAAAATTCGTGTATCAGCGATTTGAAATGTGACAAAACCCTTCACAGATAGCCAAAATCGTGGTCACTTCTCACCACAAATCAATGGTTCTATACCTTCCGCAATATGACAATCCCGGTTCCTTCAAGACTTCATGAATCGGGATTTCAAGACTCTCGACTCTGAGCCACAACACTCCTTCATGCCTGAATTCTGAAACGTGAGATCAACGACTCTCGTTGATCCGGATCCAACGACCACTATCCTTCTTGAGCTTCTGAATGTTTAAGGAATCCTTCCTTAACCTTTCCATTGATCTGCAAGATCCAACGGTCCACAGAAATTCAATGATTCTCCCTCAGAGAGTATCCACAATCTATTCAGACTTCTCAAAGACTTCTGGACAAACATCTTGGCGCCTTCTTTCTTCTTATGAATTAGCTTCTGCGAGGTGACTTTAGGCCTCATCCTTCCTTTGAATTCTTCAAAGGTTCTGACCCTTCTGAAATTGGACTCTCACTATAACTCTTGGAACCTAAGGAATCCATGCATGCACACCTTGGGCATTCGCAATAACCCCTGGTTATTTAAATCTCCAACTTTGTGCACTTCTCTACAACAACAGTTCTTCAACCTTCCTCTTGGTTGGAAAAGTCTAAAGTTTTCACTGGTCTGTGCACACCTTGCAGGGCTCGATGCTATACTTTGACTCCTTCTGTTGGTATAAGAACAACGGTAACCCTCCTGATATTTTCTGAGATAAACTCAGAACCTCGTCAACGCACTCCTTGTGGACTCTCACTGCACTCCTTGTAAGATTTTTCTCAGGAAGAGAAACAATTGAAACTCATACTTCTCTCACAGAATTCATACATTCAACATGAAATCAAGAGAAAATACACACACACATTGAAAGAAATGCATGACAGAGAATATAAATAGCCTATAACATACCATTCAATAGATGTAAATAGTAACCATGACAACACCATGAAATTGGATCAAAGCTTCTTTATATTAATCCAAATGCATCTGTACATGGGTTCATTAGCAACAACTATCTGTTTATACAATATTCTAAAATATTTTTTCTTATTTGTTCTCTTTCTTTCTCTACATCTTAACAAATGATACAATGATACAAGCGAGGGTGTCTTTTTACGAGTTTTCCCTCCTACAACTCTAACTATCTAATCGAATTAAAAGCTACAACTACTTTACATTCATTACAATTAAATGCCTCCATATCCGACAGATGATAAAAACGCCCAAGATATGTTTACAATCTCCAAAACATAAGTGCATTATGTTCTCTTAATTATTACATTAATGTTCCTCCATTCAAATTCAAAACATTCTCAAAATGTGCGCCGGTGCATTTCCAGTTGTCCTCCACTTGAGCTTGTTTGTTGGCTTGTTTACGATGTTCTTGCATCATACTCCTCTGGCTGAACAATTCATGAACTCCTGCACCGTTTGTCCATATCTTTGGGTATCTACTTCACTTTCTCAACTGGCATCCTCAATCGGGTGTCCTTTCCATTTGACCAAATATTCAAAATATGTCTTTCTTCGGGTCTTCTTCCCAATTCTATGATCAATTATATTTTCCATCTGTGGATTTTCAGCTACAGACATCTATTTAACCCACTGAATTTTTGTCTGATCCTCCTCTATTCCTACTTCATCATCTTTGTAAGGGTACAAATCTTCTATGTTGAATATGGGTGATATTCCTACCCCTTCCGGCAATTCAAGTTCATAAGCATTGGCCTCAAACTTTCTTATGATCTTACATGGCAATATCTTCTTCATCTTTAGCTTATTATATGTTCCCCTTGGGAACCTTTCTTTCCTAAGATGCACCAGAACCAAATCTCCCACTTCAAACTAAAGTTCTCTTCTATGTTGATATGCTCTACGCTTATACTCCTGGCTAGAGTTCTGCAACCACACTCTGATTTTGTTGTGGAGCTCTTGCATCTCTGCTGCAAAATCCTCTTCTCTAACTCTCTCAATCCATATACTCCTCTCGATTGCATCCCATACATAATCTGAAATGGGTTATGTCCTATGCTTCTATTAGGGGAATCGTTATATGTAAATTTCGCTTGTGGTAGAATCTGATCCCACTGACTGCGATGTTCAACTACTAAACTCCTCAATAAATCTCCCAGACTTCAGTTCACTACCTCAGTCTGTCCATCCGTTTGAGGGTGATATGTTGAGCTAAAAGATAAATTTGTTCCCATCTTCTTCCATAGGGTCCTCCAGAAATGACCAACAAATTTGGTATCCCTGTCTGATACAATACTCTTGGGTAAGCCGTGAAGTCTAACAACTTCTTTGAAAAACAGATTTGCTATGTGTGTTACATCACTGGTTTTCTGACATGGAATAAAATGTGACATTTTAGAAAATCTATCGACTACCAAAAATGTGGAATCATAACCCCTCTGTTTCCTTGGCAGTCCTAACACAAAATCCATTCTTACTGCATCCCACGGCCTCTCTGGTACTGGAAACGGTTGATATAATCCTGTATTTTGTCTTTTTCCCTTTGCGTGCTGGCAAATTCTGCATCTGTTCACAAATTTCTTGACATTTTCCCTCATTCCTGGCCAATAGTATGAGCCATTTAGTTGCATAAAAGTCTTATCATGGCCGAAATGTCCAACCAATCCTCCACTATGTTTTTCTTTCAAGAGGTTCTCTCTATAGAAAAATTCGGTATACACAACTGATTTCCTTTGAATAATAATCCATCCTAAATTAAGTATTCAATCCATTGGATTCTGCCTCTTAATACGTGATTCTCACATGCTTCATAAGCATCTTTGAAATCTGGATCATCTCTATACATATCCTTAAGGTTATCAAAACCTAAATTTTTCACTCTGAACTCCTACAGAATCAAACATTTCCTGCTCAATGCATCAACAACCTTGTTAGCAGTTTCAGAAATATGCTTTATCACAAAAGTGAAATTTTGCATATATTCAACCCATTTTTCATTTTTCTGGTTCAGTTTTTCCTCTCGAGTTATGAATTGTAAAGCTTGGTTGTCGCTATACAAGACAAACTCTTTCGGAATCAAGTAGTGCCTCCATTTCTTCAGTGCATGTATGATTTCATAAAATTCCTTGTCATACGTTGAATACTTCATCTTTGCTTCGTTCATCTTCTCACTAAAGTATGCAATCGACCTATTGTCTTGGCTTAATATTTCTCCAATCGCAAATCCACTTGCGTCACACCTGACTTGAAATGTTTTACTGAAATCTAGCAGAACTAGAACTGGTTGTCCAGTTATCTTCTCTTTCAATAACTTGAAACTTTTCTCCGCTTCCTCTGTCCAATGAAAAGATTTATGTCTTTTCTTGGCTATGTCCATCATTGGTGCACATATCCCACTAAAATTTCTGATGAACTTCCTGTAAAAACTAGCCAATCCATGGAAGCTTCTAACTTCAAAGGTACTCTTTGGCGATGGCCAATCCCTGATTTCTTTTACTTTCTCAGGATCCATTTTTAACTCATTCTATGAGATCACAAACCCCAAATAAATGAGCTATGTCTTCATGAAAGATGACTTCTTCAAATTTATCATCAATTTCTCTTGTTGTAACCTCCTCATCACTGCAGCTAAATGATTTAGATGTTCTCCTGAAGATCAGTATATCATCAAGATACACGATTACAAACTTACCAATGAAATCTCTCAAGACTTCGTTCATCAGACTCATAAAAGTACTTGGCACAATCGTCAAACCAAACGGCATGACAATCCATTCATACAACCCTTCATTTCTCTTGAATGTTGTCTTCCATTCATCACCTTCCCTCACTCTAATCTGATGATATCCGCTTTTCAAATCAATTTTTCAAAAAAACTTTGCTCCACTCAAGCAATCCATCAAGTCATCCATCATGGGTAAAGGAAATCTATACCTGATGGTGATTTTGTTTATATCCCTCGAATATGCACACATTCTCCATCCACCATCTTTCTTTGGACTTAACATTGTTGGTACAACGCATGGACTTAAGCTTTCTCTAACCAATCCTTTTTCCATCAAATCATGGAATTGTTTCTTAACCTCTTCATTCTCTTGCGGCATCAATCTGTACACTTCTTTGTTTGGTAAACTTTCTTCAGGTATAATATCAATGTGATGGCTTATACTTCTGATAGGTGGCAACAAACAAGGTAAATCATCCACCACTATATTAGGGAACTCTTCCAGCAGTTCCTGAATTTCTTCAGGTAGATCATCTATTTTGGTACTGTTTAATATGACTCTGGGTTTTCTCACCACGACAAACTGCATTTCTTCTTCTTTCTTGACTTCCTCAAGAAGTTCCTTCCCAATCATGAGAAGTATAGTATTGCTTGCCTCCGCCTTCACCTTCTCATTTTTAATTGGCAACAACATATGTTTTCTACCATTCTTCTCCAAGGTGTATGTGTTATTTCTTCTGTCATGAACAACATTTCTGTCATATTTCCATGGTCTCCCCAACAAAAGATGACAAACATCCATGGGAATAACATCACTGTTAGGAACCAAATATCAATATAGCATAGAAAAACCTCAGAAAAAGTACTCAATGCCTTGAAAAAGAGATAATTTCAGATAATAAGCCTCTTCGAGGGGCAACCTCCTTTACCCTTAGATGTTCAAGTACAAGATGATTCCAAATGAAAATGTTAAATATATTCAGTACATATATAGGAGACTATGAGGAATTATAATTACAACTAATGGAATAAAGACATAAATGAAATAACATTACTAATGTAATATGCCCTAATTAAGGGGTAATGAGCCAATATTAAGGCTTAACATGCCCCTCCCTTGAGACAAGTGTTGTCGACAGCGGCAGGAAGTAACTCTGGATGCTTGTAATAAGCCATCACTTCCCAAGTGGAATCTTCAAACGGTGGTTTCCTCCATTTAATGAGATACTCACGAAATGGATCTATTCCTCGGTGGCAATTCTTGTGTCGATTGATGACTTGAGGGCTCCAATATGATTTTTCCTTCCTAAGTCAGAGTTTTGGAAATGTAGTTTGAATTGGGATCTTGTAAACCTATAACCTTCTTTAAACATGAAACATGGAAAGCGGAATTATTTTCGTGAAGATGGGGAGCCAGCTCCAATTTTAATGCCATAGTACCAATCTTTTAACACCTTATAGGGCCATAATTGCTTTGGTAATAATTTATTATCCTTCTTGGCTTGCTTGAGGGACATATGTTTGTATGGTTGTAGTCTTAAAACACCCAATCCCCTACTTCAAAACTTCTTTCTCGATGTTGATATGCTTGTTGTTTCATGCGTTATGTGCCATGGTCGGGTTGTCCTTTAGATTTGGAGAACTTGTTTGTTGATTCTCGATGTGATCTTCCAATACTTGAACCTTAGATTTTCTTTTAGAAAAGTCTTTGGAAGGAGATTGGTATCCATAAATTTATAAATGGTGTCATTTTTTTGTTTAGGTATGAAAAGGAAGTGTTATACCACCGGCTCTAGGGGTAACCATTTGAACCATTGTGTTTGTTTATCTGAGACAAAGCAACAAGGTAGTCTTCACATTTTGTTTACTATCTCGGTTTTTCCATCAGTTGAGGATGATAGGATGAGCTATGAGCCAATTGGTACCCAAACAAGAAAAATAATTATGTCCAAAATGTTGATTAAGATGGGATCGTCACTTACAATAATCTTTGAGAACGCCATGTAGCTTTGAAGCTGTCTCCATGAATGTGGTGGCAATCATACTAGATTTGAAGGGATGAGAGTGCCAAAAGAGATGTGTACTTGAGGTGGAGTCTATCAACAATCACCATGATGACACTCTTTCCTTCGGACAGGTAACCACGTGATGAAATCCATGGAAACCCTACTCAGCTAACTTGGGATGGATAATGATTGTAAAGACCTAGGGTCTTATTGTTTCCCACCTTATTTTGTGGCAAACTAAACATTCTTCACAAACCTTTGAACATCATTTTTGAGCCATCCCAAAAATCCTTCTTGACTCTAATAGTACCTTTTGTTTGAATTTCACACCTCTCCAGTAGGAGAGGTGTGCAATTCCATTAGTACCTTTGGTTGATTTGGATTTCTTACATAAATATAAAGATATTTGTACCATAGTGAATAATTTTTCCATGTAAATGTCCCTGATGCACTGGAATCCCCTCACATGGCTGCCTTGAGATAATGAGTCCACACTCTTTAGAGTAATTCTTCCATTTCATCCTTGCTTCTATTATGCAATGGGGTTGGATGATTGAGATAGCAAAGAGAAACGCCTCAACATCTTCATCCTTTTTGAGAGTGCATCTACAACTGCATTCTTCTTTCCCAGCACATAAGAGCGATTTCAAAATCATAACCCAAATATCTTGGTTACCCATTTTTTTGGTGTTGTTCTTAGAAGATAGTCTTTGTTCCAAGAAGTATTTAAGACTATCATGATTTATTTTAACCTTGGAAGTGCCTACCTATTAGGTAAGGGCGTCATTTCTTCAATACATGTGAGTATTTCCATCATTTCCTTCTCATAAATGGGTTTGTGTAGAATTCTTTCCTTGAGTGGTAAACTTTCAAAAGCTAGGGGCGTGCCTTCTTGCATTAGGACGACACCAATTCCATTTCGCGAGGCATCATTCCATAATAAAGGTTTTGTGAAGTTTGGTGTGGCCAAGACATGAGCTTTGCACATCACCTCTTTAAGTTGTTCAAAGAAAGCTTTAGCTGCCCTCTTTTGGAGTCCGAAATGCATCCTTCTTAGTTGTGTCATTAAAGGTGTTCCTATTCTTCCATAGTTCTAAACAAATTTCTGGTAGTAACCTGTATAACCCAAAAATCCTCTAATATACTTCAATGTTTTGGAATGGAAGCCAGTCATCATATTAATCTTGTTAGGGTCTGCCTTGACACCTTCATGAGATACAACCATGACCCATCTCTACCTCCTTTACTCCAAAAGAAACATTTGGATGGTTTGGCATATAGTTGTTTGCTCCTTTAGTAGTTGTAGCACCTTATCCACATATGCTTTATGATCCTCCCAAGACTTGCTATAGATTAGTATATCATCGAAAAATACCCGTACAAATTTTTGAAGGAAGGCTTGAAAATGGAATTCATCAACCCTTGGAATGGCTGGAAGGTGCATTTGTAAGGCCAAAGGCATGACCAAAAATTCATTATATGGCCTTCATGAGTTTTGAATGTTGTTTTGGGATATCTTCCTCCTTCAATCTGATCATTAATTACACTAGCGGAGATCCAATTTTGTGTCGTTACTCCATGCTAGGACTACATCTAACAAATTCATCAATGATGGGAATGGGAAACTGCTCTTTAATAGTGATCTTGTTGAACTCTCTATAATCAGGCCATACAGATACCATTTTGCCCAGAAGAGTGAAATTTAGTTTATGGTTGAAGAAATGTTAGAGCTTTGGCTAGGTCTAATAATGCCAACCTCTAACATTTCTTCAACCCGTAAAATCAATTTCACTCTTCACGGTGCCGGGGTATCTGTATGGCCTGATGTTAGGAAGGGTACTCCCAGGAATTGAGTGAATTTCATGATCATGATTTGAGTGGGTGGAAGCCTTTGGGAATATCTTCAAATGCTTTGAATGCTTATCAATAGTCCTTTGGAGATCTTGAGGGAATATATGGCTTAAGATGTTTGAACATCTAGTGAGCATAGTTGTGCAATAGCCTTGATGCCTTTTTCAATAATTTTTATGCCGTGGGAATATTACCTTACTGGGTTTTCCTGTGATGCCTCTTAACTCAATTTCTTTCCTTCAAATAAAAATTTGTAGAAAAGTTCTTGTTAAAATCCATTGTTCTAATTATTGTAACCATTGGATTCCTAAAATTGCAACATCTGCACCACCTATGGGTATAGAAATCATTGGACTATTCATTTACGCCTTCCCCATAGTAAGATTGGTCTTATTGCATTTTCATGAGAAATTGATAGTTCCTCCATCGCAATCATTACTTGAAACTCATGCGGATATACAAAGCAATTGAGATCTTTGGCTAATTTATAGTGGATAGAGTGAGTACTACCAAAATCAGGTAGGACTATTACCTTTTTTATTTTGATGTATCCTTCGATCTTGAGGGTTTGAGGGGTATTTAAATTCCAACCAATGCATTACTGCATTCTCATGGTAAGTCAATTCTTGAGACAGAAATTGCTTCTCGTTTCATCTTGAGATGGTTCTTGTTCTTCTTCTTCTTCCTCTTCACAATCTATGTAGGAATAATTTCTTCCTCACCACCGTGTATGTCCCTTACTGTGCTTGCTTTCACAATTAAAGCATAAAACCTTTTGCTTTTCTTTCCTCCAATTATTGGGGTGTCAACCTTGTAGGTTGAGTGTTTTAGAAGAAGACGTGCTCTCTATGAATGTTAGGATTGGTCTTCTAGTATCCATAGACATATTTTACTTTCAGTATTTCTTTCCACCTTAAATGCATTTCTCAATGATTTGGGTTCCCAAAGCGAACCTCATGTTGAATGGTATCCTTTAAAGTTCCTATAGATACATCAATCAGGGTGCTCATCTGGAATATCGGTTACCTTTATATTCAATGCTGCTTGGAAGTTCTCAATGTGTTGATGGCCGAACCCTTTGCTTGAGATTTATCAATTGGCTAAAGAAGGTATTGCTCCTTGTATCCTCATAGTGTCACTTGATTTCTTCGTGAAAATTGTCAAGTGATGGTGATTTGTGAGAACAAAGCCACCGATGCCATACAAATTGATTAGGTTCTAAATATAAAGAAGCAATTTGTACCTTTTGTGTATGTGGCGTGTAACAGATCAAAAGAATTGCTCCATCTTGAGTATCCATGTGATTGGAGGCCTTGCCATCAAAATTGCTCATATCGATATTAGGAACATGGTTGGTCTTTCAGCCAAAGTTGAGTTTCTCCATTCTGGATTCACCTTCCTTGTGTCCTCATCATGAATTTCATGGGATGCATTTCACTTTCATGTGTCTTCTTTGTTACAAAATTTTTCAATACTTCCATGATCTCTCTTTAAACCATCCATCTTGCCTCCAAATTAGCTTCATCTCTTGTAGTTCATATTTTTTGTTACTATCTTCTTTTTGTAAATCATTTATGTCCCCTATGAATTTCTTCACCTTCATCAGAGTCCCAGTAGGATTGTGGAGGCTTATTTTGTATAGAACTTCCCTTTATATGTAGCATGGAATATGGGTGGCATGTTGGCCAAGTATCTTTTTTGAACTATTGATTTTGAGTGGGTTCTGCTAGACAATATTTCTTTTGTTGTATCTCCCAAGTTTGTTATGGGGTATGGAAATTTATTTTATGTAGTTCCTGCGATATTTCTTCTCTGCGATGCCACAGTTCTGATCAAAATAGGATGTGCTTGAAGTGCGGATTTATGGTAATTTCCCCACAAATTGTTGATTTTTTTGCCTTTCCAGGAAGTCTCACTTGTATAGCATGCCCCACACAAAATAATTGATATAAAATTCTGAAACTCATACTTGAAATAATACAGACTATCCGATCCAATGAAACTAGTCCCCACTCAATTTGGATACTCTAGGAAGACGTTATGAATGGTTTAACTAGAACACCTTCTTGAGACTAGTCAATGGACTAGTCAGATACCTTATCTTACCGCAGGTGTATCTACAAATTTAATATGTTTTGGAATCTGAACCTTTTACCACAGATACCTTACTAATTTATGAATATATCCTCGAGAGTTTGGGGTCACGAGAAACGTTCTGAGAAAATTTTTTTTATCTTGGTACGTGATGACTCATTTCAAGATGATTCGAACCTATCTTGTATATAATGTATCTCCAAAAGTATAACAAACCAAAACCTAAAAATTTTACCACAAGTACCCTGATATGTCTTCTAAATATCCTCCAATTCGTTTCTTTTAAAACGTTGTAGAAAAAAAATTATGTGAAAATACCAAGGGTGTAGCATAATGGCAGTGAAATTGAGACCTTGACTCACATTACCATATGTTAGGAACAAATATCAATATAGCATGAAAATCTTGGAAAAAATTACTCAATGCCTTGAAAGAGATAATTTCAGGATAATAGAAACTCTTCAAGGGGGCAGCCTCATTTTACCCCACTTAAATTCCCAAGTACAAGATGATTCCAAATGAATGTCTCCTTGGTATATATAGGAGACTAGGAGGTATAATTACAACTAATGGAATAAAGCCAGGCATAAATAAAATAACATTACTAATGTATTAACACCCCAATTAAGGGGTAATGAGGCCAACATGGGGCTTAACAATCACATAAAATTTCATCACTTGGCTCCACCTATCTTTTAAATTTAGCTAAACATTGTTTAGTGGCCGGTTACCCGTCCCTTGCACAACCATGATACCTTTGTATGGGTTTGGATGTGCAGCTGTCTCCAATTCCATCTTCTCCACCATCTATGTAGATACTAAGTTATTGTTCTTCCACTGTCCACTATTGTCTTGCATACCCTATCCTTGGTCTTGCAATTATGAATAAAATTTCTCTGGATTGGATTCTCTATCTCCTTCTCACGGCTTCAAGAGAATTTTTTGCATCATTAAAGATCTTTAAGCCTTCTGCATATTCTACCTCAACATTTCACCTCTATGCTTCTAAAATGTGAGTTTCACCTCCATATCTTTTTCTATCAGAACATTCAAAGACTTATCTTCAGATCTTTCCACCAGAGACAAAAACTGCTTTTATCTCACCCCTCACCTCTTCCTCTTCCTCTGGCTTCAGGAAAAGTATTTATGTAGACATATTGTCTTCCATGTGAACTTCCTCCTTTTTAGGGTGAGTATGAGGTTTCTTCTCTTCCTCCTTGGGCTTTTGTACTTTCTGTCTTGGGCAATTGCTTTTCCTATGCTCAGACTTCTACCTCTGCCTCTCGACCTTGCTTTCAGGCTAATTTCTCTTTAGCTTTCAGGTCCATTTGATAAGCATATTCTACATTTCCGATTGTCATCGTATATCTCATCTTGAATGTCATATCTCGGACCATTACTAGTGTGTCTGTTGGTCTTTTCATTGTATTTCACGGTGAATTTGTCTAATGTTTAATCACGTAGGAGAAAGCGCTCTTCATTGTATTCCTTCCTTTGTCATTCCCTTACGTCTCAAGTCTGCGTTCTTTGAAACAGATTAATTTAGTAATCTATGGGTATAAACTTGGATTTCATGTTTGCAACCATCCTATCCCGGCTTTTGATTATTTTCTTGCCTTTACAATACTTTGTCGACTGTAGGTTTCATCCCACCATAGTGTTGCATGCCCTTTAAGTTTAGTGATAGCATGTTTAACTTTCTTATCTTCCTCGACATCCTCATGTTCGAAGTATTTGTCCCGAGTTCAACTTCAATCTAGCAGCTCCTCAACGTCTTAGTTGCCTTCATACATTGGAATATCCATTTTTCTCACGGCACCTATTCTTGCAACAACTCGGAATAGATGTTATTTTGCAACACATCTTTGTTGCGACTTATTCTTCATTGACCTCATTTTCCTTTCATCTTCGCGGCGTCTCCAACATCAATTGTTAGATCTCTATGTTTGTCTCCATAGCATATAGCCGTCGAGTTCTCTCATTTCCCTTTCCACAGTTGGATCGGGTATTGGTCTATCTTGACGTCTTCTCGACAACACTCTTTCAATCTTTCCATGTATAATTCAAGTCACAACTTGCCTTTTGTCTCCTTTCATATACAAAAACAAAAATTGTAGGCTCTGACCCTCACGTACCGCACCCCTACCTCGATGGAGTTTACGCACAACCTCGGTATTAGGATCATTCTTAATCTCCACTCGAGTCTAATTGACTCTTTGACTCCCCAAGAGAATCTCCAACACACAAGTGTATCCGTGGAGTCCTTCTTCGATTCAACGCCCTATGTGCACTAACGCGAACAGCCAACTCTTATCCACGTGATCAGCTGACGTGACCACACCCTCTACCTAAAAGGTAATGTTGGGTTTCACAACTTCGGAACCCCTGATGTGAGTCTCCCTGACATCCTTCAATCTCAAAAACCATGAAGGAATAGCGGTCTTTGAATCCCCTCCCTTTGACTTTTCACGATGTGACCCTCAGGCTGACACGGGGCTAAGTCTTCTTTGACTTTTCCTGATGTGACCCTCAACTGTGACCTGGGGCTAAGTCTTTCGGTACTTCGTAAATTTGCATATCGGCGATTTGAAATGCGACGACTCCCTTCACAGATAGTCGAAATCACGGTCACTTCTCGCCAAAAATCATCGGTTCTATACCTTTTGCGATCTGACACTCCTGGTTCCTTCGGGACTTCGCGAATCGGGAGTTCATGACTCTCAACTCCGAGTCACAATACTCCTTCACGCCCGAATTTCGAAACGCGAATTCAAAATGTGAGATCAATGACTCTCGTTGATCCGGATCCAACGACCATTATCCTTCCTGAGGTTCTGAATGTTTAAGGACTCCTTCCTTAACCTCTCCATTGATTTGCAAGATCCAACGATCCACAGAACTTCGAAGATTCTCCCTCAGAGAGTATCCACCGTCTATTCAGACTTCTCAAAGACTTTTGGCCAAATGTCTTGGCGCCTTCTTTCTTCTTCTGAATTAGCTTCTACGAGGCGACTTTAGGCATCATCCTTCCTTTGAACTCTCCAAAGGTTCTGACCCTTCTGAAATTGGACTCTCACTATAACTCTTGGAACCTAAGGAATCCTTGCACGCACACCTTGCGGCATTCACAATAACCCCTGGTTATTTAAATCTCCAACTCTGTGCACTTCTCTGCAACAACAGTTCTTCAACCTTCTTCTTGGTTGGCAAAGTCTAATATTTTCACTGGCTTGTGCACACCTTGCATGACTTGATGCTATACTTGCACTCCTTCTGTTGGTATAATAACAACGGTAACCCTCCTGATATTTTCTGAGATAAACTCAAAACCTCGTCAACGCACTCCTTGCGGACTCTCACTGCACTCCTTGCAGGATTTTTCTCAGGAAGAGAAACAATTGAAACTCATACTTCTCCTTTCACAGACTTCATACATTCAACATGAAATCAAGAGCATACACACACACA
>SNQJ01S0087760.1:9534-22812 GCA_010110895.2 Picea sitchensis
AGGCTTCCCATGGAAGTGGTTTTGTAAAGATGTCTGCCACTTGTTCATTTGTGCCCACTTACTCAACTCTAATGTTATTTTCTGCAACCTGTTCCCATAGAAAGTGATGCTTGATTGGAATGTGCTTCATCTTGGAGTGCATCACTAGGTTTTTTGAGATATTGATGGCACTTGTATTATCACAATATATTGGAATGGGCTCATCATACTTAACCTGTATATCTATCAAAGTTTGTTTCATCCAAAGAACCTGTGTACAACATGTTGTTGCTACAATATACTCTTCCTTGGTTGTAGATAGAGATACTGATGATTGTTTCTTTCTTAGCCATGATACCAAACACTCACCTAAGTAGAACACTGCTCCACTGGTGCTTCGCCATTNATGTTCCTTTGAGTTTCAATTATTTCTCATACTATGAAGTCTGAGAGAGAAAGAGAATGAGTTTCAATTGTTTCTCATCCTGAGAGAGAGTTTCTACAAGGAGTGAAGTGAAACGTCTGCAAGGTGTGCGTTGACAAGGCTTTGAGTTTACTTCATAAATCTCAGGAAGGATACTATTGTTCTCATTCGAGTAGAAGTGCAAGAGAAGCATAGAAGCTGTGTAAGGTGTGCGTAGGCTATTCGAGGCCTTAAACTTATCAACTAAGGTTAAAAGGTAAGGGAATGCTATTACAGAAGGTGCACAAAGTTGAAGAATCAAATACTTAGAAGTATTTGAAAGATCACCGCAAGGAGTGCGTGGAGGAGTCCTTTTGAGACTTGAGCTGCAAGTGAAAGATCAGAAGGGTTAGAACCTTTAAAAGTACTCAAAGGGCGATGAAGATTGAAAATTCCTTGCATATGTTAAGTTCCAGTGGAAGAACAATGGTTCATTTCATAGAAGATGTCAAGGAGGAAACGTGCAGTTGAAATTCTCTGTGGAGAACTCGCGAGGACCATGGGATTCAGTGAAGCTACAAGGAGGTTAAGCGTAGGATGAATCCACCCTTCGGCAGGTAAGACTCAATGTGGACCACTGATCATGATCTATTTTGAGCCATCACATCATTTTGGGGATTTAGAGTTTGTAAGTTCGGAGTGTAAGCCAAAATCCTTGGTCACTCTAACTCTCGAATCGCGAAAATAATTGTTAAGTGAAGAATTTCGGGATTTCGGTAATTCGAGATTCAAAATATCAGAAATCCTGATAACAAGGAGCCAGAGGCCTTAGCATTAAAAAACCCCGAAGCTACGAAACACAAAATATTGCGAAGTGACATTTTGGCATTTCAATGCTTCGGGGTTTGGGAATTCATGGATTGTTGTGACAAGTGTTTTGGGATCGAGAGTCTCGAACTTCCGGTACCCGAAAGCTCGAAATAGCATGGGTTGTCAGATCAAAACGTAAAAGGTGCCATTTTGGAATTCGGGGTTTGGAAGTGGTAAGCGAACGACAGTCGAAGGCTAGTTCAAGTCCCGAAAGATGGGAAGAGTGACAAGTGGCGAGAGTCCACATCAAAGATAGAAGACTTTGGAGTGGTGTTATAGCCCTAAATTGCACCAGACATGCTTACCTGAAATCAGGCCATCTCATAGACCTTCTTTGCCAAAAAATACTGAATAACTCTTCTAACAACTCCATTTTTAAAAGTCAACGCTAGCTGGCCCACTACAACCCGCGTGGATCTACAGTGTCCACACTAGCAGGCGTACTATAGCCCACGTGGACCTTCAGAAGCACGAAAAAAGGAAAGTTGTCGATGGAACAAAAAACTATGGGTGAGTTAACTGAAACTCCCGGCCATGCATGGCTAAGGGTTCGTCCAAATACCTAGCTCCTTCTAACCTATAAAATAAGTGGTAGGGGTCCCATTTGAAGGAGGAAAAATATAGCAAAGAAACTCTACCCATTTATGTATTCCCATTGTCCCAAACCTTTAGCCTTTCCTTATGCCAAAGGAGATTCAAAGCAAAGCAGTTGGAGGACAGAAGAAGAGGAGCCTAGGATCAGGTTCAAGGAGCGGTGGCCGGTCTCAACTTTTGTAGGATGACTCATTCAAAGTAATAAAGAGAATGATTTTCCCGTCCCAATTCATGAACTTTTTATGGTTTGATTAGTTTATGTTTGATTTCTAACCCAATAGTATATAAGTAGTATGCATTCATAGTTGTTACTTGTCTTGAATGCAGTTCAGCTTTTGAAGGAGTATTGTGAACAAGTAATCAAGCACAATGGAGGATCGACATCAAACGTCGGTAATGAGGTAGGTAGATCTTTCCATGCATTTACTAAGAAAAGGGGATTTAAATCTAGGGATGAAGGTATAAAGTGATTTCTATTCGATCATATCTACATGCAAAGTCTGAACTCTATTTGCTAGTCCTTAGAGTGTTTTTCCCCAACAATAGAATTGGCGACCATACTGGGGAGAATCTCTAGGGTTCCTAGAATTTTGTTTAGTCTTTGGGTAGTTTAAAGACTAGTTTTTCTTGCCTATCTTTTCTTTTCATTTCTGTAAAGTTTGAGATAGCAGGGAGTCTTGTTTTCCATACCATATTTCCCTGACTTTTGCTTGACTGTGTTTTTCGAGACCCACAGAGGTACACGCGGCCTACACAAGGTATGCACGTGTGTACCTGTGCCCTATCCTCTTACAGCCCGTGTGTGAATGCTATCTGTAGAGGTAGAAGTAGTGTGTAGAGTTCAGAGAACCTCAGAGGCAGTCATCCTCTTCCCTGTTAGAATCACACATTCTTAGGGGGTTTTCTGGAATTCTGTCTAAGTCCTGTTTGCTAACAGTCCTATCTCATATTGTTTTTTGCCTCATTATTTTTTCCTTGCATTATTTGTTTTTCTGTTAGAAAGAGTATCCAAGGCTTCAAGGGATCCTGGTTATCAATATCAGTGGTATCTTCCTAGTTTTGTCTGTCTATTTTCCTTTTTTTTCTTAGAGTTTATATATACACGCAGCCTGTACAAGGTCAGCCCGTGTGTACAAGCCCTCTATCTCTGTTCAGCCCATGTTCGCACACGTGTTGTTTGAGTAACAGTCGCGTGCTTGTACATGATACTTTTTGTTAAGGGTAAGGCAATCATCCTTTCCCTTGATAGGAATTATTCCTCTCAGGTGTTTGAATCTTTGTTTGAACAACCAGTAGCTTAGGTTTAATCTTACCCTTAGCTTTCTTTTTCTCATTTAAAATGTTGTCAGAAAAGTAAAAAAAAAATTACGGTTTTTAGACAAGTGTGAGAGTCATTGTTTCTACAATTGCTATTGTGTGATTTTTTAAATATGATTCTTTACGATCTGTGATTAGGCCAGAATTGTTTTTCTTGGTTTTTGCTTGTCGGTATTTTTCCTTTCTTGATTTACTAGCATTTAAATAAAATTAAAAAAAATCTTTTCATTTTCTTGTTTGGTTGAAAGTATGTTTATGCATTATTAATCCAGGGAAAAGTATTTTATTTCATAAGTTTTTGCAGTTTACTTAGATCATAAGTAGCTCGTAGTCGAGTGAAATTCCTTTGAGTTTGCTGTCCAAAATCTTAGAAAAGTTAAAAAAATATTTCTTTTGAAAAGTTGTTGAAATTTTGCATTCAAGTTTAAGTTTTGTTTCCATCTTTTTTATTCATTTTTTGCTTTCGTATTTTACACATCATCAGTTTCACCCTCATACTCCTTGATGTAAGACAAATCCATAAAAGTAATGCTAAATTTGAAATCTACTAGACTTTTATGTTTGTAGGGTTCACAAACTAGTTCAGGACTAGGGCCTTGGATTAGGTTGGAGAGGAAACTCTTCAAGGCCATTTAAAATCAAACATTGGAGTCTGAGGTAGGGAGTGTCTAAGTCCAGTTTAATGGAAGTTATCCGGGACCCCCCTCTAACATAGGGGATAAACATGAGGTCGCGTGCGGAAAGGTAGCAGAGATAACCCCTCCAATGCCGGACCAATCGTAGTGGAGAATACATATAGAGGGCTTGTTTTGGGATTTCGTCGTTTGCATTTGCCAATGGGCTTCGCGGGTCTCGAATATGTTCGAGGTCCTCAGTTGTCTTCTGGACCATTTTCTCTTGATACCCTTGACATATTTCAGGCTCGATACCCAGCTCATTGTGGTCTACCCGACTTTCGACAATACCCGCTTGGTGACTGTTTGCATGCTGGCAACCTAGTTGCCAATATTTGTTAGGGACATACATAGGTGACTACGGGGGTATACCGCAGTACCTAGTACAGACATTGGGCCATGATTTGCAGAGTATACCTAGAGGGTGCTTCCATGTTTGAGTTTCACTTGCACCGGTAAGTTGCTCTAGTGTTGGTTGTTGTAACTGTTCTTCCAATTAATTTAGTGTTTGCTTGTCTTATCTTCTAGGGATTATTTTGTAGTGGATGTTACTTTTGAGAATTTAGACTACCTTAGAGTGTCTTTGATCTTCTCACATAGTGGAGGATCTTGATCTCTTCCGATCACGAAGGCTTCTTGGCCTACCGCTGGTTACACTGGAGCCACCGCCGCCACCATTAAAGCAGAAGCTAGACCAACAAGGGTCTTTTGAAGTGACTGCGTTACAAACCATTATGCCTGAACAACCCCCGGAGGAATCGACCATTTTGGACCTTGAAGAAATAGCTCTTCGCTCAGTTGAAACCCCAAACACTGATTTCTTAGCACCTTTTATTGTACCAATTCAATTTCACGAGTGCCAGACAGTGTCGCACACAACAATGGAAACAAATGTTGTTACTCCTTCTAGGAATTCTTCAATTCCCACCACGGTTGTCACCATAGGAGAGTTGTTATTTCCTAACCTACCATTGTTGGTCCAAGCCACCATGGTCTCAACCGTAACTACTTCACACAATGGCATGAACCCATCTTTGGCAGCAGCCACAACCCCTTTCACACCTAGTGCGATAGGCCCTCCGTTCTCATACAGTATGCCTAGTTCGGGTACAAGTCCTGTACTTTCCTACTCCACTTTATAGACTTTGGGTCTATGGGCAGGGAGCTCTATCACTCCTCTACAAGGTCACATGGGGGGCACTCCTATCCCTTTTAATGCTTTTCCTTATGGAGGAGGTCATATCCCTCCTTCATCCCCATCACTCGGTGGTTCACATCAACAATCCACTGAGAAACCTACACACAATAGTTTATTTGGAGTGGGGAGTCAAGGACCACCTTTGCATAGTATGTCGGTAGGTTCGACACTATTTTCTTGGAACAAAATGTTTGGTAGCAACACCTTCTCATCAGTCACTTTTCCGACTAGGGGCAAACCCATTTTTGGACAATCTACTCCTAGCCAGGGTACTATTCCTACATAGGGGGAAAACCTAGAAGGACTTTGGAATTTAGGGCAAGGATCCATTCCCTCCTCTGGAATATCAATTTGGGGTAATTATTTCCACAATCAATGGAACCCTAGACACACTACTATGCCTATCCCCATGGGACCGACATGGGGTAATCCTTCCCAAAGTCCTTCGAATACAATGCATGCCCAACAATCTATGTCCTATTTGGGAAATCAGCCGATGATGTCTCCACATATGAAAAATCCTTACGCTCGCCAGGGCCATGGTTTCTACTAGAATTCGAGCCAACAACCAAACTTTTCCTGGCAACCTGGTGCTAGTCAAACTCCAAGACCCTTTTTCCCAGGTTATCAGCAGCAACCCAAACTACCATTCCTAGCGACTTTACACTTGCTAGATTTGACAAGGTTGTTGAATGACCCTATTTGTCACGATCCGCGTTGGCCTCCTATGCCGACAAAGTTTCCTTCGGACATTCCAAAGTTTGAAGCCAAACCTAATGAAGATCTAGGAGATCATGTGACTACCTTTCATCTTTGGTGCTCATCTAACTCATTGAAATATGAATCCATTCAGTTGTGATTGTTTCAACGTACTCTCATTGGGAGTGCTGTGAAATGGTACATTGAGCTCGATCACTCAAGATACTCTTCTTTTGGAGAATTGGCAATGGATTTCCTTAACCATTTCTAGTTACCTATGAGATACAACACTGGCACAGAGCTTCCCGCTAATTTCGAACAAAGAATAGCAGACCATATCTCTGATCACATCCGAGAATGGAGACACCAGAAGAGTTTAATCAAAGTACCAATCCCACCAGCATTCCTACTTGAGTGGTTCCTTAAGTCTTTGGTCCAACAGTTATCCAAAGACATCGCGACATCTGGAGTTTTCTCTGAAGAATATGCCATCATGAGGTCTCAACAGTTTGAGCTCATCTATTCTCAGTTCGATTTATTATACAACATCTTGCCATATGCGCCATGTTCAATACTGGATAAAACTAGACAGAGAGTTGGACTGCATGCCGATGGTATTGTCGGTTCAGCACAAACCAAGCCCACTGAGCAATTGACAAAGTAGTTGCAACAATTATCCATACAACACATAGTGGCTAGCGAAACTACTGCTTTGGATGCTCCCCCTACCCAAACGTCGGAGGTACACACAGTGCAGTCGACTAACCCAAAGGCCACCCAACAACTTGAAGGGAAGAAAAAATAATGAAAGAAGGGTAAGGGGGATAAAACACCTAACGATAATGATGGCGGGGACAACACTGAAAAACAAAAGGTGAGGTATCCTTGCAACTTGTGCATGGAAGACCACCCGACCCATCTATGTCCTCAACTTGCAGAGGCCCAAATATTTGTCACACAACAACAACAGGCGGTGTTGACAAACCCATTTCAAAATGGGAAAAATTTAACTCAAGCCTTTGCAAGTACGGAAGGGGGCAGCCAAGAAAATTGCCCGCCTCTGAACAACCCCTCATCCACAAACGTATATATGGTTAGGGGTTATTCTTTCATATTGACTAGAACACATGATTATAGTAAATCAAGCACTTCTAAGAAGGGTAAAGAAGTTGATCTCCCATCTCTTCCTCTATAGATTGAGAATATGTTGGGAGAAACAATGACACACAGTCCAAAAGGTGCATTTAAAAAGGCTTCTCATAACCCAAATGCAAGGGCCGCCCAAAACTACTATATGGTGGAAGATTTATCACAAACCCCTTGTGCGATGTCTGCTTTGGAGGTCCTCCAAAGTTGCGTTTCTTAGAGAAAAGCCTTGTTAACCGCATTGGGCTCTACTGAGACTTGCAATCTAGGCACCATCATGTTAGATACAACCGACTTAAAACCCCATCTCCCTTATACCACGTAGCATTTCAGATAGCAGTGGCTTACCTCACGAAAATGTTTACATGAAATATCTTCCGCATGATGGTCAATGAGGGTGCCTCGACATCTGTTATGTCATTGGCATGTTGGAAGGCCATTGGACAACCCATTTTGTCTCCATCACCTACCCTCCTCACTGCTTTCGACGGTTGTTCGTTCCGACCACATGGCATCATTCCTTCTTTGCCTACGCATTTCAGAGGGAAAATTGTGTGTGTCGAAGTAGAGGTAGTCGATGCTCCCCTCGATTATAACCTCTTTTTAGGATAGAGTTGGACTTATTCTATGCAAGCTGTGGTTGCTACATTTTTTCGGGTCTTGTTGTTTCCACACGCGTGTCGGATAGTGACCATCGATCAATTGTCTTTCTCTAGGCCTGACCCAACTTTGGGGGCATCCACGGTCCCGATGATTGATAATCCTCAACCAGGTGTCATCAACGTAGGAGTTGGTTTGTGCCCATATTTCATGGGTACCTTTGATTACCCACCTCCGTAGGGTGATATCAAATTTATATCTAATCACCATAAGGTTGATATTTTTCAAGTTTCGTCGTTCCAAACGACTTACTTCGAGGATCCATGGATTCTTCCTTCCCCATCAGCCACGATGAATGAGAAAGGGCACCCAAGCATGTCCATGCCCTTGTCTACCACTGAAGTAGTGCACTCTTTAGTCCAGCAAGCTTCAACTAACACTGATCCGACTCCTGCACAAGAGTCAAGTCCACTTCTAGAGCCTATTTGGGCTCAGGGTTCCCTCGCTAATGTCGATTCATTAGACTTAGTCTTTCCCTCTGATGAAGCAGTAATCGAAGAAATGACTAGTCCGAACAAACCTTGGGAAGATCTTCATCACAGATCATATTTTCTCCCAGAGTTAAGCTGAATCGAAGTAGGAGAATTCACCGTGACCATGACAAGATCTCAGTCGTGTCCTATTAATCTCTTAGCTACACATGAAATTTATGCTGAGGAAAATATGGCGACTATCGTTGAAACTATACCAATCAACATCTCCCGAAACCCTGGTGTCATGGAGAACATGTTCATAGGAGTGGATTGCTCCCCCAAAGAGATTCAAGTGTACACGGATCTTTTCAAAGAATTTCGCGATGTTTTTTCCTGGTCTTATGAGGAAATGCTAGGTATTGATCCAAAAATAGTTGAACATGAAATCACAACGTATCATGATGCCAAGCCTATTAGACAGAATCTTCATCCAGTTAATCCCAAGAAAGATGCAACCATCAATATTGAGGTGGATAAATTGCTAAAGGCAGGTTTTATCTATCCTATCCATTTGACTCAATGGGTGTCAAATCATGTGCCAGTCAATAAAAAACAAGGCATGATTCATGTATGTACCAATTTCCGTGATTTGAACAAGGCATGTCCCAAAGATAATTTTCCAACACCATTCATTGACCAGATCATTGATGAATGTGCTAGTTGTGAAGCCTTTTATTTCATGGATGGTTTTTCAGGATATAATCAAATCCAAATCAAACCCAAAGACCAACACAAAACGACATTAATTTTTCCGTGGGGTACATTCGTATATCGTAAAATGCCTTTTGGCCTTAAAAATGTTGGCACCACATTCCAGCAGGCCATGTCTTTTGCTTTTCATGACCTCAAGCATATAGTCGAGGCCTACTTAGATGATTTAGCATCTCGATCTCACAAGATAATCTTTCATCCCACACACCTTAGACTAATCTTCGAACGCTGTCGCTACTTTAGGATTCTCTTGAATCCAAACAAGTGCATCTTTTGTGTAACATCAGGACATTTTTTAGGATTCATCGTATCAACAACAGGGATCATGGTCGATCCTCTCAAGGTGGAGGCAATAATCTAGTTGCCCCCCCAATGCAAAATTCTACAACTTGAGAGTCTACAAGTGTTACACATAAAAAATACTCACTTCGGTAGTGTCTCAAGTGTCGTCATTATAAGTGTCGCAAGTGTCGCATTTTGCTCACAAGTGTCGTAAGTGTTGGAGAAAGCATGTTGCCATGATGCATGTGTCGTGCCCATAACGACATGAAGAGGAAACTTGAAACACCTCAAACATTTTATTTGGAAGGAGAGAAAGGTTAGCTGGGCTCATGAACCTTTTGCCATCTGAAACACTCAAAAAACTAAGTTTCTGGAGGGGAGCGCTCCCTATGCCTGTACAGGGTGTTGGTGCTCCTTTGTAATGGGAGCATTATAAAAGATTCTTTGTCTCTTAGGGGTTTTGTGTCTTTAGGGTGTTGGTGCCCAGTAAATCCCTCTTAGGGAGGCCTACAACGCTCATTAAGCGTATTACTGAGGCACTATCTATTTTGGGTAGTATTTAAGTTGTTGAGATGAGTGGGGAAAGGATCCTTTCATTCTTGGAAGGGAATTGGATTCAAATCCCTAATATCCAACTCCTTGATCTTAGGGAAGATACTCAATTGAAGTAGAAGAATCCTCAACTTCCCTAAGGATATCTCAAGTGGTTAAAAGCCTCTCCAAGGCTATATAAGCAAAATTTCTAATGGTGAAAGAGGACGGGGAAAAGGAGAATCCCTGGCTTATGATCTTGTAAGTGGTGCTGAAATAGAGATATTTTGGAAGAAAGAGACCTATGATCTCATGGGAGCAATCGGTGAAGCAATCATCATTCATGTCGTGGTTCTTTTGAGAAAGGGGTAAAGATTCTTTGTCTCTTCTGAGGGAGTTTTTGTGTCTTTAGGAGTGTTGGTGCCCCCGTAAATCCTACTAGGGAGCGCTACAACGCTCTGATGGCCCTTTTAAGGGAGCACTACCTATTTTAGGTAGTAGTTAAGTTGTTGAGATGAATGGGGGAAGGATCCTTTCATTCTTGGAAGGAAGTTGGATTCGAATCCCTAGCCCAACCATGATCTTAGGGAAGATACTCAATTGAAGGAGGCAAATCCTCAACTTCCCCAAGGATATCTCAAGTGGTTAAAGCCTCTCCAAGGCTATATAAGCAAGCTTTCTAATGGTGAAAGAGGACAGGAAAGGGGGAATCACACCAAACTTATGATCTTATAAGTGGTGCTGAAATAGAGATATTTTGGAAGAAAGAGACCTATGATCTCATAGGGAGAAATCGGTGAAGCTATCATCATTCATATCGTGGATCTTTTGAGCAAGGGGTAGACAAGGAG
Source organism: Picea sitchensis (assembly GCA_010110895.2). Classification (NCBI taxonomy): domain Eukaryota; kingdom Viridiplantae; phylum Streptophyta; class Pinopsida; order Pinales; family Pinaceae; genus Picea; species Picea sitchensis. The sequence continues at coordinate 19,923 of SNQJ01S0087760.1, forward strand.
GACTTGATGAAACTGTTGCAATTCATTTATGGATGTAAGCGATGTTTTGTCCTCATTAATATAATTTGCTTGGCATGTTTCTTTCTAATTCATGTTCAATATCACATGAATTTGTCTCTTTAGTAGATAGACCTATTTCAGATTAATCTTGATAGAGTAGGAAGTGGTCGTACTTTGTTTGTCTACAGGGCTTATCGAAGAGCGAAAGATTGGAGTTCAACTCGAAGCGTGTAGGGACAAACACCGGTAAAAGGTACTTATTTTCTCCTTACTCCTCATGAATTAGTTTGTATAGATATAAAAGGAAGTCAGTTTCCACGTTAAGCATCTTTTTTCTTAAGAGTTAAGAGTCTATCTCTCAAGAGGAGATCTACCTGTCCGCATGGAAATTTTCCTTCAACGGAAACTGGCGACTCCACTAGGGAATCGAATCAAAACTTTTGGTTTTGTTTTTCCTCATAGGCCTTGTATTAACATTTGTTTTCTTAGGCCTTGTTAACCCCTTTATATCTGATTACATTTTCTTATTGACTCTTTACCCCATCACACTCATCTTAACTGTCAAAAATTCCATTGAAATTTTGGGTTTTTTGGACTTTTTCTGAGTTTTTTGAGCCTGGTGCCCCCCTGCCCATGTTAGTAGAGAAATAAAACTCCCTGGAAGTGCTATACAGAGATTTATAATTCTCTGGTGGCCCTTATACCAGAGCGCCATCCCTTTTTTCCCAAAATCTCTTCAAAAATTGCATTTTTTTGGAGGTCCAGGCCATGTTTTTTCATTTGCTAAGATGATTTGTGACTCAATGATTCTTATTTTGATGTTATGCCCTTATTCATTATTTTAAACACCTTATTGTTCATATTTTATGCCCTTATTCATTATTTTTGAGTTTTTTGTTGTTGAGAGCTTGAAATCGATCCCCTGTTTTCTTCTCTCCTATCCGATTGAGTGGGAACTCTAGTGAAGGACATTAGAAGTCTACGTCTCTTCTCATTTGGTTCTTTGAGGTCATATGATCCAATTTATTTCTCCTTCCTTTTGCATTTTTTATCTTCTCTCTCTTGTCTGATTGCAAAAGGGTATGTTGTTTGTGCAAAATCTGCATTTTCTTGTCTGAATCTCCTTGTTCTGAAAGGGTAGTTAGCAGGAGAAATTTTTCATTGAATTGATTATCATTCGCATACAAACGATAAAAGTACATCTTAATGATTAGTTTGAATTTATGAAATGTTGTAGCATCATATTGGATTTGATTGAGAACAAAATTGATTGAGGGCATTCCTTATCAAGTGTTTGATAGTGAAAACGACTCTTCCTCTTTCCCTTAAATAGGTATTCATTGAAAAGAAACGATTGCTTATCATATTTCATGCATATTTTTGGGGATTGAGTCATCATTCCATCATTTTCACTTTCATACACCCTCTGAGTAAACAACAACCATTAAAATGAACACTTAACTAAAATTTATCAAACTTTTTACATCTTTGTTAGCAAACCCACATTAGTTTAAGGGGTAGGGATTTGGAATAGGTTGAAAGGATAAATTTCCAAAGCTATCAAACAAACTTAGTATCTTGCGATAGGGAGAGTCAAATCCAATTGTCGTATTGTCTTGTTGGGATCCCCCTCTTACACAGGGGTTATGCATGAGGTCACATTCGGGTGAGTTACAAAGATTATCCCTCCGTGGCCCAACTGTTTGTAGTGGTCAGATTGTATATTGGGGGTCACTAGAAGGTATACCCATGGTTATGTGTGGGAGCCTTTCAAGATGATTTCAGACTTATTATCCTGCCCATACGTTCCAACTGGACTGTCGACTATACCTTTCCAGGGGCTAAGTACGAGTTGGTGAGCTTAGTAGCCAAAATATTTAGGGTCTCACACAAGGTGACGATGAAGGGAAGTCTCACTGTACCTAGAACAGACATTGGTCAAACTCACTTGGGCTCCTTGGAGGGTAAACCCACAATTACTGCGTGGAATCTTGCACCAAGGCGTAAGTCTGTTAAGCAGGTCGCCAATGTAACTAATCCACCTGCTCTATCCCCACCCATTCCTATTTTGATCTCGCGACATTAGATTTCATCACCAACTAGTGGTTTCATTATAGGAAGGTTTGTTTGATTGATTGCTTCTCAAATTCATAGCATGTGTTGTTTGTTTTACTTAGTGGACCTTAGGTCGAGTCAGTGTTAATGGCATCGAATCCTAGGAGTACCAATGGAGGAACCCCTTCTCCTGGGGAACCTTATACCTTTCCTTCGTTTGGAAACTTTGGTCCTCCATATGTTGCCACACTGAGTCTTCCAGGACTCACTATTGGACTACCAGTTTGGTTGTTCTCCACTCCGGTGATCCCAAATCCTCCTAATGTTTCAGTTGCACCTAATACTTTGGATGTCAATACACCACCCACACATCAACCTCACGTCGAATTTTCACCTTCTTCGCCCATTAAGTCTCCTTCCATTTCTCCATCTTTTCCTAGTGAAAGCTCTAAAGTGAGGAGCCAGGTTTATCAGAAGAAGAAGAAACAAAAAGAGAAGAAGAAGAAGAACTCGAAAAGGACAAAGGCTCCAACAACATCAGATGTTGGCTCTAAGAAACTGGTTACTATTAATAGTACTGGGAGTGTTGATGAGGTCAACAAGATTAAAATGAAGAATCTGAAACCGAAATTCCCTTGCAATCTTTGTAAGGGTGAACACTTTCTAAGGGATTGCCTCGGTCTTACCCAGGTCTTAGAAATGTGGTCCTCCACATCATCGGCCTCTTTCGGTCATGTCGATGATACCCCATCAACTAGTGATGTTCAGGTTGGTAAGAAGAAGAAAACTGTCAAGTTCCCTTGCATGTTATGAAAAGGTAATCATTACTCTCACC
>SNQJ01S0087760.1:29072-43190 GCA_010110895.2 Picea sitchensis
CTACTACCCCCAAGCCAATGGGCAGGTGGAAGCTATAAACAAAACTCTTAAGACTATTCTACAACGAACTATCAACTCAGCCAAGTCAAATTGGCATTTGATGTTATACTCAACATTATGGGATTACCGAACATCTATTAAGACTGCAACTGATTTCTCACCTTTTCAACTCATTTATGGGCTGGAGGCAGTCTTTCCCATCGAATGAAAGATCCCATCTCTAAAATTGGCAGTACAATTATTGCCAAACACTTCTCCACTTGAAGAACGGTTAGTACACCTTGGGCATCTTAATGAAAAATGTCGTGATGCGGCCCTGGCCAACGAGGCTCACAATGATAAGGTCAAGTGTTAGTATGATAGGTTCGTTCATCCTCAGATTTTCTTTGAAGGTGACCTTGTCCTGGTCTATGACCAAGATAAGGATCCCCTGGGGGAAAGAAAATTCAAAACCATGTGGTTTGGACCCTTCATCATAAAAGAGGTATTAAAAAAGGGTGCTTATCATTTGGTTGATTTTGAAGGGAATTCTTTGGCGGAGCCTAGAAATGGGCTCTACCTCAAGAAGTAGTACTCATAGGCAGGTCACTATGGGTAACTTTTTGTAACATATGTATAGTCTTTGTACTATTACTTTTTAGTTTCCTTTAAGTGTTGCGGATGTGTCATTGATGTTATCTTTCGTCAATATGGCAGATGTCAAGTGATTCTGAGGTGTTCTTTGGGTATGCAGATGGTTCTAGTCGGTACACTTGGAGGCTTGCCTCCACAGCTTGGGTAATATTTACACCTCAGGGCTAGTTGTTATCTTCTGGAGGTATATGCTTATGTGACACCACAAATAATGTCGCCGAGTATAGTGCAGTTATTGAGTTTCTTTGTGACACCTTGTCATTGGGTATCTCTCATCTCTGGGTCTATCTCGATGCTCAACTGGTTGTGTCACAGCTAAACAGAGTATACTGGGTTCATGATCCAACTTTACACTAATGATTCCTTAGGGTACGTATCTTAGAACAAAACTTTGATTATATTACATATTTTCATGTTCCTAGGAGATTAAACCAAATTACAGATACTCTAGCTAATCAAATTTTAGATTGGCATTTTTCACACATATGAAAGAACATTGACATAAGCATGTAAATACATTTTTGCACATGTGATCCATAAGACACAAAAGATCAAAAACCCATATTATATAACATCACAAAATAACCAGAGTACATAGATGGATGAAATCACCTAAAAAATGGGACTAATAATGAGTCATAGGGCTTATGCCCTCAAAAAATATATACAAGTAAGTGATCATGGCACGTAAAAAGTGTAAATAGGTTTAAGGCCTATGGGCCATGTTATAGTAGTCCACAGCATGGGCTAAATGCCTAAACAATCAGACCCACGTCCGAGGTGCCCCAACTACATGAGGCTGCATGGATGGTGGTAGGTCCTCTATCTCTGCCATTGGGACTATGTGAGTGAGTGCAGTGAAGTTCTGCTCAACTCGTCTAAGGACCCTCTCAGCCTCCCCGACTGGGAGGTTCCCTGCTACTTCTTCTCCCTCGATGACGACAGTTGTGGCTTTCGGCCAAGGACGACACCTGTTTCGTGCATAATTGGCAAGTCGCACGGGTCCCACATCTGCATGCACCAAACGTATACCCGTCAAATACTCTGGCATATAAAAAATGATATATATAACAAAAATGACATAAAAATTTCATATACAAACAGAAAAAAAAAAACTACAAATGTGGAGACTTACCCATCTCCCCTCGCTCCTCACTAGGAGGCACGGGTATCTCAAGATCTCTAGAAAAATCTATCCCTGCATATGGTTAATCCTCGATCACAGGGATCTTCCATGATATCCACCCAAAAAAGTCATCATTGAAGGATTCATTGGTTCTTCCACCACCCTGTTGTGGCAGTAATACTACCCATCTACATATAGCATGAAAAGAGGCCTCATGTCCTCATACCACTTCCCAAGGACTAAAGCTCAGAACTCTCTCAAAGAAGAATGAACACAAAATTGTCTTGAACCTGAAGTTCCTCTGTGTCCATTGTCAACAATATGTCAATTGCCTCTTCATACACTCAAGTAGTGTGGTACTCCAGTAAAAAATCTGTACATTCAAGCACTAGATAACACAGTTCATCTGTGCGCGAGATGCCTGATGCAAGGTTGCTGAACAGGTAATCCACCCAATCAGTGATAATATCACATGTAGCGATAGGTTAGTGATCTTACTGATGGGCACATGGGAGCTCACACGGTTTATCCTAGCCTCACAATGCTCAGCTATCAATACTTTTATGTTATGCAGCCTCATAGGAAACATCCTAAAATTGATTAGTTCCCCTCTCCTTGAGAGGCCAGTCAAAAAGTAGATATCCTCGGTGGTGGGCACCAGTGATTTCCCCTCTAGCATGAAGGCCTCTACATCAGGATGCTAGTAGTCAATCAAGGCATTCAGTAACCTTGGTTGTGCTCGCATAAATGGACACAGGAATAACTTAAGTAAACCACATTGCATCAACACAGCCACGACATTTGGATCTCCCGCGACCAACTCACTAATTGCTTCATTCTCCCTTTCCCTCCACTGGACATACATCCTTCCAACACAACAAATTTCAGGAGGGTCATTGCTTTCTCTTGAGTTCCTTTTTGCTATAAAAGGGGGGTCCATGTGAGCTGTAGAGGCAGCAGTCGCGTGTACATGCGGGTAGACTTTACTCTACCCAAGTGTATATGTGGCCTGTCCAGAGACAACCCACGTGTACCTAGGGCCGACCATTTAAAGGTCGACACCCACCCAAAGAATGAAAGAAAATGAAAAATTGAAGAATTGAATAGCTATATAGGGGAGTTTGTACTTACTTGGTCCAAGCGGAAGTTCATTTCGTCCATTGTAGCTCCCAGAATCACCGTTTTTATCAAAGGGGGTCTTTTGGCTCCAGAGTCAATTTCCAAATTAGTAATGGTGATAATGAGTTGTTAGCTTCTATTTATAGACTTTTTGGCCTATTTTTGTCATTTTTTTGGCCTCCCTTATTAGTTTCTTTATACCAAAAATAATTTAGAGTGATTCAAGAGTTATATGGGAGGGATTTGATTGGGTATTGGGACACTTTTTTGAGTTTTGAGAAAATTTTGACGGTCCATGAATTTTTTTCCAAGAATCAACTTGAGCATATAGGTTAGGTTACTACCCCAAATTTTGTGTCTCGTTGTCTTTTTCCTCTTCCATAGGATCGATCCCATTAAGTTGTGACACGGAACCATCATATCTTGTTTAGAAGTGTCACAACTTGGTGGTATATATTACCAGAACATGGATGCCCTAGGTAGGTCCTGGTTGCATTATGGTGTCCATGCCGTCTCTAAAACACTGTAGGCTTGGGAGTCCTTATAGTCTTTCCTGAATATGAATTTGAGCCTCATTTGCATGATTCTTCTTCTCTCTTGATCTCACCCTCAGGACTCCCAAAAAATAACAGGTCTCTTTTTAATCCCTTTTCGGACCCTCTAAACATGAAAAGATTGTCGAGCGATCTTGTGGCCTTTCACGCTCGTTAAACTGAAATTTGAAGTCACATATGTCTGGCAGTAGTTTACCCCTTTTTCGATCTGGACGGTCAACTGTACGAAAAAAGGTATACTCTATGGAACTTTCCTTCTTTAGAAGAGTACTCTTAGGTATAATTTTATCCCTTTTTCAGGCCTGAGGGACTAGATTTACGAAAAAGAAACCCCCACGGAGTCCATAGTTAAGCTCTTTTTAGACTCCCTAAAATTGAAAAGATCGTCGAGTGACTTTATTATTTCACACTCGTTAAACTGGTCTAGAAGAATATTCCTGACGAAGTCCATAGTTAAGCTTTTTTCAGACTCCTTAAAAATGAAAAAATTGTTGAGTGATCTTGTCCTTATCACACTCGTTAAAATGGTTTTGAATCGATGTCTAATCGATACTAGTTTACCCTTTTTCAAGATGACTAGACTATCTTCGAAAAAGGTACCCCAATGGAGTCTCCTTTTATGTTTCTTCAGACTCTATAAATATGAAAAACCACTGAGCTTACCTTCTTTGGGCTCATTAAACTTACATCGAAGGATGTTACCATTGTGTGTTTTATTAACTGCATTTGCATACATTATACACCAACCTTGTGACAGTTTTCTTCTGCGTCTTAACACCTTTCGCCGCCGGAGGATTTTTCCTGAGTATCATTTTACTAGAACATCAGTCTTGTCTTTGTGCCTTGAACTTGTATCTTTGCAATACTCATTCCTCCATTGTAACATAATCTTCCTTTATTCTTTTTTCCACAATTATCGAAAAGAACAAAAAAATCAAATATACCCCAAAAAGAGGAAGGGAAAAGTATTTTCTTTATTGGCAGCATAATGAGTCACCCTTGGATAAAGCACATTTGTCTGTTTGTTCATCAGACTATGGGATGTAGTACAACCTTAGGAATCTTTTCTCTCTATATAGAGTTGTGTCCTCCACCGTTTGGTTATTCTTCCAAACATATGGAGAGTTTACGTTGCCTCCTTCTTTGTAGACTTATGATTAACATACATGTTGCCTGAGTCTCATCACTTGTCATGCTATTGTCCAAGGGAAGTTTGTCACTAATCCTGAGTTGGCCCCTCTGCAATATGTCTCTTGTTCGCATACCCGACCATCCTAAACATCCAATCAAGTCCTTGTTCGAAATCATTGAAGCCTTCAGTCTGATCATCAAGATTATCAAGTCCATGACCGACGAGCCGTCAAAGACCTCTGGGTAGTGCAGTCGTACACTCATATTACACTCCTACCTGATTTTTGAAGATTTTGAAGTTGTTGCTTGAGCTCTGAAGATCTCATCTCCAGCCATCAAGTCGAATCAAGTTCTGGAAGATGGATACTCTATATGTATATCCTTTTGATTTTGAGATGTAGCTCCATTGTGTACTATTCGTGGCTACTCTTTATAGTTATTTGACATGGATCTATAGTGTATTTGATTGGTATCCATGATTCTATTTTATCCCGAGCATGGGTATGCTCGCCTCAGTGAGACATTTTTTATTTTGCAGATGGCACCTCCTGGCTCTTGATCCTTAGGCTCAATCGTTTGGCACATCAGTAAATATTGGTAATGTATTTCGGCCATCAAATTCTCTTTTGACCTCACACATTAGGGGGCATCTGTTATAACCCTAAATTTCACCAGACATGCTTACCCAGCAGCAGGCCATCTCATAGCCCTTCTTTGCCAAAAACTACTAAACAACTCTTCTAAAAACTCCATTTTTAAAATTCCACGCTAGTTGGTCCACTACAGCCCGCGTGGATCTACAGTGTCCACTCTATCAAGCCCACTATAGCCCGCGTGGACCTTCAAAATCATGAAAAAAGGAAAGTTGTCGATGGAACAAAAAGCTATGGGTGATTTAACTGAAACTCCCAACCATGCATGGCCGAGGGTTTGTCCAAATACCTAGCTCCTTCTAGCCTATAAAAGAAGGGGTAGGGGTCCCATTTGAAGGAGGAAAAATATAGCAAAGAAACTCTGCCCATTTACGTATTCTCATTGTCCCAACCCTTTAGCATTTCCTTATGCCAAAGGAGATTCAAAGCAAAGCAGTTGGAGGACAGAAGAAGAGGAGCCTAGGATTAGGTTCAAGGAGTGATGGTCGGTCTCAACTTTTTTAAGTTGACTCATTCAAAGTAATAAAGAGAATCCTTTTCTTGTCCCAATTCATGAAATTTTTATGGTTTGATTAGTTTATGTTTGATTTCTAAACCGTTAGTATATAAGTAGTATGCATGCATAGTTGTTGCTCGTCTTGAATGTAGGTCAGCTTTGGAAGGAGTATTGCGAACAAGTAATCAAGCACAATGGAGGATCGACATCAAACACCAGTAATGAGGTAGGTAGATCATTCCATGCATTTACTAAGAAAAGGAGATTTAAATCTAGGGATGAAGGTATAAAGTGATTTCTATTCGGTCATATCTGCATGCAAAGTATGAACTCTATTTGCTAGTCTGTAGGGTGTTTTTCCCCAAAAACAGTGGACAGGTGGTGTGTCCTAGTCAATAGGTGGAGTCAACCTTGTTGACCATTTCAGGGTTTCGGAGGTTGAAGAGTTGGGAGCCTTGCATCTGGATTCACGAAGTCGTGAAGTCCGAAACTCTAAATAGGTGAAAAGTTCCATTGGAAGCCAATCTTTTGTTGAACGCATCAGGGTTCGACATTTTGGTATTTTCGAAGACAAGAGGTCAGGGTTCTTTTTTCCGGGACTCCCAAGGTCATGAAACACAATGTATTTGTGGAGGAGGACATGGCCAAATATTTCGACAATTCATCATTTCGGGTTACGGAGGTTGAAGAGACAAGAAACTCAACAATAGGAATTGCGATATTGCGAAACCCAAAATCATGATTTGCAAAAGGGCGTGATCATATTATTGAGGTCAGGAGATTTGAGTGATGATTTGTATTTGATCACATGGGTTATACTCATAAGGACCTATGGATACATCATCGTGTGTGTGAGGGATTCCCTGTGGGGAAAAATCAAAGATTCAATCAGACTCAGGAGGGCATATTTAGAACGATCCTAAGCAGATCTCGGCCCAAGGGTTGGAGGTCTGCACCAAGTGGTATCAAATATTGATTTTGTCTGTATATTTTAGGTAGAAGGATCTAGAGGAAAAGGAGTAGTTTGATATGCACCAAGTGGTATCAGAGCACATAACAAGTTCTTTTCTTTCAGTAGCGGAGAAAAGAGGAACATTTTATAGCCATGCCGCCAAGGAGAAGAGACAGACCAATGCCTAATCTAGCTGTGGAAAGAGAAATGTGTGAGTTATGTGCCAGAATTGATGCCATGGAGACAACACAGAGGCACACAGTTGATGTTGGGGATATCAGTGAATTTGAAATTGAAAATGAAGTTGGAAACGAAGGAGAAGAAGTTGCAGTCGAGGATGTTGCGGATGAATTCCTATTCAGGGTTGTTGCAAGGATAGGTGCCAGAGAAAAGATGGATATTTCAGTATATGAAGGAAATCTAGATGTTGAAGAGATTCTAGACTAGATTAGAGCTCTGGATAAATACTTCGACAATGAGGATGTCGAGGAAGACAAGAAATTCAAACATATCATTACTGGACTTAAAGGGCATGCAACACTATGGTGGGATGAACTGCAGGTTGACAGACGCTGCAAGGGAAAGAAGAAAATAAAGAGCTGGGATAGAATGGTTGCAAATATGAAAGCCAAATTTATACCCAAGTATTATCAAATCACTCTGTTTCGGAGGATGCAAAATTTGAGACAGAAGCTAATGTCATTGAAAGAATACACTGAAGAGTTCTACAAGATAAACATCAGAGCATGTCATCAGAAAAGCAATGATGAAAAGGTTTCCAAATACATGAATGGTCTATGATATGACATTCAATATGAGATGAGCATGATGACCCTTCGGAATGTGTAATATTCTTATCATATGGATCGAAAATATGAAGAGAAGTTGAGCTGAAAGAAAGTTCAAAGAGGTCGAGGTAGAAGTCAAGCCAGAGGCAAAACAATTGCCCAAGATAGGACTTAGAAACCTAAAGAAGAAGGGAAGAAACCTCAAACTCAACCTGAGAGAGGAGGAAGCTCATAGAGAGGGTAGTATGTTGATAGAAACACTTTTCCTTGATCCAGAGGAAGAGGAAGAGGTAGAGGGGCTGAAGTAAAATGCTTTGTCTGTGGAAAGATCGGACATAAATCTTATGAGAGTCCAGATAAGAAGAAAGATGGTAGTGAAACTCACATTGCTGAAGCACAAGGATGGAATGTTGAGGAAGAATATGTTGAGGACAAAAGATCCTTAATGATGAGGAAAGTTCTCTTAATGCCAGAGAAGGAGGTAGAGAACCCAGCCCAAAGAAACAATCTGTTTCACACTTCTTGCAAAACCAAAGACAGGGTATGCAAAGTCGTAGTGGACAGAGGTAGCAAAGAAAATCTCATATCTATAGAGATGGTAGAAAAGCTGGAGCTGGAGACTATCGTACATCCAAGCCCATACAGAGTTTCATGGCTACAAAAGGGACATCGGGTAAATGTCACTAAACAATGTTTAGTTGAATTTAAAATAGGAGGATGTAAGGATGAAATATTATGTGATGTCATTCCCATGGATGTTTGCCATATATTTCTAGGTATACCATGGAAATATGATAGGAATGTGATTCATGATGGCAGAAAGAACACATACACCCTGGAGAATAATGGGAGGACTCACATGTTGTTGTCGATTAAGGATAAAGAAGTGAAAACAGAGGTGAGCAACATTGTACTTCTCATGAGTGGGAAGGAAATTCTTAAGGAGCTTAAGAAGAAGGAAGATACACAATTTATTGTGGTCAGGAATCCTAGAATTGTTTTGACTAGTACGAGGATAGATGATTTACCAGAAGAAATCCAGGAGTTGCTGGAAGAGTTTGCTGATATAGTAGTGGAAGAACTACCTTGTTCATTGCCACCGATTAGGAGCATGAGCCATCAAATTGATCTTATACCTGGAGCCAATTTACCAAACAAAGAAGTGTATAGGTTGATGCCTGCCAAGAGAATGAAGAAGTTAAGAGACATGTTTAGGACTTAATGGACAAAGGATTGATTCGAGAGAGCTTGAGTCCATGCGTTGTTCCGACAGTGCTCAACCCAAAGAAATATGGAGGTTTGAGAATATGTACAGACTCAAGGGAAATCAATAAGATTACCATCAGATATAGATTTCCATTACCAAGGATGGACGACTTGATGGATTTCTTGAGTGGAGCAAGATTTTTTTCAAAGATTGATTTGAAAAGCAAATATCATCAAATTCAGATGAGAGAAGGTGATGAATGGAAGACATCATTCAAGATGAATGAGGGGTTGTATGAATGGATTTTCATGTCATTTGGCTTAACAAATGCACCCAGTACTTTCATGAGGTTGATGAATGAAGTCCTGAAGAATTTCATTGGGAAATTCGTCATTGTATATCTTGACGATATATTAATTTTCAATAAAACAGAAGTAGAACACTTAAAGAATTTAGATGCAGTGATGAAGAGATTACAACAAGAGAAATTGTTGATTAATATGAAGAAATCATCGTTTATGAGGACAAAACTCATTTATTTGGGTTTTGTTATCTCTGCAAATGAGTTGAAGATGGATCCCAAAAATGTAAATGAAATTAAGAATTGGCCATCGCCGAAAAATGTCTTTGAAGTTCGAAGCTTCCTGGTTTGGCAAGTTTCTACAAGAAATTCATTCGAAAATTCAGTGGGATCAGTGCACCAATGATGCATACGGTGAAGAAAAGACACAAATATTTTCACTGGACAGAAGAAGCAGATAAGAGTTTCGATCTGCTGAAGAAGAAAATCACGGAGCAACCAATTCTGGTTTTGCTGGATTTAGCAAGACATTCTAGGTTAGGTGTGACGCGAGTGGATTTTCAATTAGAGCGATATTGAGTCAAGACAACAGGCTGATTGCATACTTTAGTGAAAAACTGAATGAAGTGAAGATCAAGTACTCAACTTATGACAAATAATTTTATGCAGTCATACAAGCAATGAAGAAATGGAGACATTATTTGGTTCCTAAAGAGTTTGTTTTGTACAGTGATAATCATGCTTTACAATTCGTGACTCAACAGGAGAAGTTGAACCAAAAACATGCTAAATGGGTTGAATTCATGCAAAAATTTGCTTTTGTTATTAAGCATATTTCTGGAACTGCTAACAAAGTTGTTGATGCTTTAAGAAGGAAATGTTTTCTTATGCAGGAATTCAGAGTCAAGACTTTGGGTTTTGATAACCTCAAAGAAATGTATAAGGATGACCCAGATTTTAAGGAAGAGTATGAGGCATATGAGAATCCAATTCTCAGGGACAGAAGCTAGTGGACTGAATATATGATCCAAGATGGATTGTTATTCAGGGGCAATCAACTATGTATTCCAAATTTCTCCATGAGGGAGAATTTGTTGAAAGAAAAACACAGTGGAGGATTGGCCAGACACTTAGGTCATGATAAGACATTCTCAAAATTGAATGGCTCATATTTTTGGCCAAGGATGAGGACAGATGTCAAGAAATTTGTGGATAGGTGTAGAATTTGTCAACACAAAAAAGGGAAAAGGTAGGACACAGGGTTATGTCAACCATTACCCATACCAGAAAGGTCATGGGAGCAGTGAGCATGGATTTTATATTGGGACTGCCAAGAACACAAAGAAGTTATGATTCATTATTTGTGGTAGTCGACAAATTTTCAAAGATGGCACATTTCATACCATGCCAGAAAACCAGTGACGCAACTCATATTACGAACCTATTTTTCAAGGAAGTCATCAGACTTCACGGCTTGCTAAGGAGTATTGTTTTTATCGAGATAAAAAATTCGTTGGACATTTCTGGAGGACTTTATGGAAAAATATGGGGAATTTTTTTTCATTTATCTCAGCATATCATCCTCAGACAAATGGACAGACAGAAGTTGTGAACAGGAGCTTGGGGGATTTGTTGAGGAGCTTAGTGACTGAACACCACAGTTGGGATCACATTCTGCCACAGGCGGAATTTGCTTACAATGATTCTCTTAATAGAAGCACAGGGTAGAGTCCATTCCAGATTGTATATGGAATCAGCTAAGGGGAGTTTCTGAATTGAAATATTCAGAACAAAATGAATTCAGAAGTGATAGTGCAGAGGACTTTGCAGAAGAAATGAAGAAGCTTCACAGTCGAATTAAGGAACAATTGCAGAATTCAAATCAAGAATATAAGCGCAGAGTAGATCAACACAGGTGAGAACTTCAATTTGAAGTTAGTGATTTGATTCTTGCACATGTAAGGAAGGAAAGGTTCCCAAGGGGAACATATAACAAACTAAATATGAAAAATATTGGACCGTTCAAGGTCATAAGGAAATTTGGGGAAAACGGATATGAGATTGAATTACCCGATGGGGTTGAAATATCACTGATATTCAATGTTGCAGATTTGTACCCTTACAGATCTAAAGAAGCAGTAGAAGAGGAGAAATAGAAAGAAGTTAAATGGAAAAAACAAATGCCTGTAGCTGAAAATCCATAGATGGAAAGTATAATTGACAAGAGAGTCAGTAGGAAGATCGAGAGAAAGGAGTATTTTGAATACTTGGTCAAGTGGAAGGACATTTAGTTGAAGATGCCAGTTGGGAAGCTGAAGCAGAAATTCAGAAGCATGGATAGACCTTGCAAGAGCTCATGAACAAGAGTTCATGAAAATTTTCAAGCGAGGGAGTATGAGGCAGGAGCATCGTAAGGAGCCAGCCAAGCGAGCATGAAGACGGAAGATAGATGGGAAAAGCACATCACACGTTTTGCACATTTTGAAATATTTTTGAAAGATTAAGAAGAAGATATTAATGTAGTAGCTAGAAGTGTACTTGCATTTATATCTGGCTGTTGTAAGCAGATCGTGAACGGTTTTCTCTCATCTGTCAATGTAAAAGGCATTTAAGCCCAGTTAATGAAATTAGGTAGATTTGAATTCATAGATTAGATAGTTAGAGTGTAGGAGGGAGAATGGATATAGACACCCTTGCCTTTGTATCATAGTAGTTGTAGCATCATTAGCATAAAGAAGGAGAAAAGAGTTGTAGCAGAGAGCTATAGAGAAGAACCCATGTATAGAAGTATTTGAGTTAATATATGAAGCTTTCACTCAGATTTCATGGTGTTATGATGTTTGTTGTTTACATATGCTGAATGGTGTGCTTATAGTTGATTTATTTCTCTGTTTATGTATTTTCTTCAATGCTGTATTGAATGTGTGATTTCATGTTGAATATATGAAGTCTAAGAGAGAAAGAGAATGAGTTTCAATTGTTTCTCATCCTGAGAGAGAGTTCTTGCAAGGAGTGAAGTGAAACATCTGCAAGGTGTGTGTTGACAAGGCTCTGGGTTCACCTCAAAAATCTCAGGAAGGATATTGTTGTTCTCATTCCAATAGAAGTGCAGGAGAAGCACAAAAGTCATCCAAGGTGTGTGCAGGCTAGTTGAGGCCTTAAACTTATCAACTAAGGTTAAAAGGTAAGGGAATTCTATTGCAGAAGGTGCAAAAAGTCGAAGAATCAAATACTTAGAAGTATTTGAAAGATCACCACAAGGAGTGTGTGGAGGATTCCTTTTGAGACTTGAGCTACAAGTGAAAGCTCAGGAGGGTTAGCACCTTTAAAAGTACTCAAAGGGAGACGAAGATTGAAAATTCCTTGCAGAAGTTAAGTTACAGTGGAAGAACACTGGTTCATTTCGCAGAAGCTCTCAAGAAGGAAACGTGCGGTTGAAATTCTATGTGGAGAACTCGCAAAGTTGCAAGGACCATGGGATTCAGTGAATCTGGAAGGAGGTTAAGCGTAGGATGAATCCACCCTTCGGGAGGTAAGACTCAATGTGGACCATTGATCATGATCTGTTTTGAGCCGTTAGATCATTTCGGGGATTCGGAGTTTGTAAGTCCGGAGTGTAAGCCAAAATCCTTGGTCACTCTAACTCTCGAATTGCGAAAAGAATTGTTAAGTGAAGAATTTTGGGATTTCGGTAATTCGGGATTCAGAATACCAGAAATCATGATAACAAGGAGCCAGGGGCCTTAGCATTGAAAAACCCCAGAGTTGCGAAATGCGAAATATTGTGAAGTGGCATTTCATCATTTCAGTGTTTTGGGGTTGGTGAACGGATGTTTCTTCTAGTCTCAACTCCTACATCTTTGTTCCCAATAATCTAATTTGAAGGATGATTCTTCTGTACTCATTTTCTAGGTGTCTTTGGAGATACTTGTTGAACTTTCTCTTCTACTTCTGTTGGATTCTCTTCATCTTCATCTTCCTCTTCTTCTTCTTTTCCATCTTCTTCTTCAAAAAGTTGTTCCATTGATTTGTTTTATTCTTTCTTTGATTTTGGTCTGCCTGTTTCATAAATTGATACGTTGATGCTTTCCACAACTTTGTTTAATAGTAGATTGTAACACTTGTATGCTTTCCTTGTACTTGAGTAACCAACAAGTATTCCTTTGTCCACACGAGAGTCAAACTTTCCCATTCTTCCATCTTCTCTTTTGATGTAGCATTTACTTCCAAAAACTCTGAAGTGCTTCACATTTTCTAGTCTTCCCTTCCATATCTCGTAGGGAGTTTTATAAGTGTTGTTTATGAGAATTACTTTGTTTTGAATGTGAACTATTATATGCACTACCTGTGTCCAAAAAATATCTGTCAATTTGTAATCCATTAGTATTGTTTGAGCAATTTCCTATGTAATTATCATCCATTACGATAATGTTCCTTTGTCTTTGAACCATTCTCTGAACCAATATATCAATCCATGCTGTCATCCACTATCATATATCTATTAAAACCTACTAAGTATTCTTACAAATCCATCTCTATCCATACTATCCAAGACTCTACTTGTGAAACTATCCATAATGCTAACCCATTTATCATTATACTATCAAATTGTACTGCTGCTAACTGATTTCTCTGAATATGTCTTCTCAAACTCTGTAAGTTGCTCGAAGGATGGTTCTTTGGTCTGTCACAGCTATCGCATAGAATCCCCATGTCTAATATTCATATTACTTGGGAGTCTCTAAGCCGGATGGCTCAAAACAATTCCTGCTCTGATGTGTATTCATCATCATCTTCATTGGTAGATTCATTATCTCTCTGAGCTCTGACTTCTTTCTTTCTATCCATGGATTCATCTTTCACTACAATGTCTGAAAGTACAATATCTTGAACCTGTTCCTTATTTACCTATCCTTCCTTTCTTTCAGTTATTTTCCAAACCTTTCTATATCTAACATCTTTCCTTTTCTCTATAGAATTTTATTCATCTTGTTTTATTGTCAATCTTGCGATCTCTGGTACCTGGTCTTTCTTCACCTGTTCTTCTTGTTTTCTTATCCATACTTTCTTATATCTGATATCAGTATTCTCTTTCATGGAAGTATCGATCATGCTTCTACAATCACTGGCTATGTGTCCATAGTTATGACATTTGTAA
>SNQJ01S0087760.1:43200-54663 GCA_010110895.2 Picea sitchensis
CCACTTCTAAATTCTCCATTAAATTTATTATTGAAATAATTTATTTTGTATTCACTTTGAATTATAATACACTCTTCACTTCACTTTATTATTTACCTTTTAAAATCTCTTAAACCAATTTGACTACTTTGACCTTTTGGGGCTTCTAGATGACATATGAGGGTCCTCCAACTTCATAAGGCCATAACTCTCAAACCATGAGGAGTTATGTGACGTTCTACATAACACCAAAAATGGAATGAAATTTACTATCCATATAGAATAGTATTATCTAAAAATATAGCATAACTCATACAGTTACCCATCAAACAAAATTGGGTCCATTACCCAAACCTGGGGTCTCCAACTTCTCATTGCCATAACTCTCTAACCATGAGGAATTATGTGACGTTCCACATACCAATGGAAATGAAATGAAAAGCACTATCTATCTAGGATATTTTCCCTGAAAAAATCACTTGCCTTCATCTCATTATTCTGTAATTAATCATGGGTTCTCTTACTCCATAAAGCGTCTTCCCATGAGGGATTTCACCATAAGGGGACCACTTTGGAGTTCATCCATATTTACTTCTTATAAACCATGAAAAAACAATAATGAGTCATATTTAAATCAAACAATATTGGGTCCATTACCCAAACCTTTGTGCTACGGGGCTTTCTTCAAGGGTTGACATCAATGTCAACCAACCTTAATCAACACAAACATCTATATCCCCTACTCCATCAGATCTCCAAATAGTTATCAACAATCATTCCAATATATTTTGTGAAATTCCTAAGGATCTTCTTCTTCTTCAATATCATGACCATGCTATTGATTTGAAACCAGGTAGTGTACCACCTAACATTTTTCCTTACTAGTATCTGCATGTATAGAAGAGTGAGATTGACCGCATGATCCTAAAAATGTTAGAGGATCTCATCATTCAGTCTATCAAAAGTTCTTTCTCTTCACAAGCAGTGTTGGTTAAAAAAAAGGATGGTTCATGGTGTATGTGTCCAGATTATAGACAACTCAACAAAATGACCATCAAAGATAATTTTCCTATCTTTGTCATTGATGAATTATTAGATGAATTGCATGGAGAAACATTATTCACTTAGTTGGATCTTCTTTTGGGATATCACCAAATTATAATGAGGTAAGAAGACATTTCTAAAACAAATTTTATAACACATGAAGGTCATTATGAGTTTTTGGTTATGCCATTTGGACTTACTAATGCACCTTCAACATTTCAAAACTTGATGAAATCTATTTTCAAGCCCTTCCTTAGAAAAAATTTGTTAGTATTTTTTTATGACATAATAATCTACAAAAAATATTGGCAAGAGAATGTACAACATGTTGATAGAGTATTAAAACTATTGGAAGAGAAACAAATCTATGCAAATCCTTCCAAGTGTTACTTTGGGGTTCAAGAAGTGGAATATTTGGGTCATATTGTATCTCATGAAGGTATAAAAGTGGACCTAAATACAATTAAATCTATGAATGACCAATTCCAAAAACCTTGAACAAACTTAGAGGATTCTTAGGATTGTCATTCTATTACCACAATTTTTTCAATAAATATGGTCATTAGGGATGATTTTAAGGATGGAAATTTATTTTAAAATTTAGAAACCTTGGCGAATCTTACTAATCCTTCATATGTCAACTACAAATGATTGGCGATATTTTTATAAAAATATTCAAATTTATAAGGATTTTATATAGTTTTTATAAAATTTTGGCGATTTTTAAGGTAAAATAATTTTATCCTATAGAATTTGGGCGAATCATTTTTAAAATAGCGAATTTTCTTTTTGGAAAAACCATGGAAAATTAGCCCATGAGCGAAATTTAGCCCCTAAAATCATCCATGATGGTCATATAACATCACCTATAATAAAATTATTAAATAAGGAAGCATTTTATTGGACCAAAGAAGGAACCAATGCTTTTGAAAAACTTAAAGGGGCTATGTGTACAACTCTCATCTTGGCCACACCTCTCATCTTGCCCACACTTGACTTTACAAAACAAATTATTGTGGAGTGTGATGCCTTAGGCCATGGAATCGATGCAGTGTTAATGCAAGAAGGAAGGCACTTTACCTTTGAAAGAAAACAACTTACAGGAAAAAACCTATTCAAACCCATTTATGAAAAAAACAATATGGCATAGTACATGCAATCCATAAATGGAACCCTTAACTAATAGGAATACACTTCAAAGTAAAAATGGACCATGATTGTTTTAAGTACTTCTTGGAGAAACAATTATTTTTAGAAGAGAAACAAAAATGGGTTACACAGATGTTTTTTTATGACTGAGGTTCTGAATAAATGTCTAGAAGGATATTTGTGTTTCTTTGCATCTGATAAACAAACTGACGCAGCCGCACTCCTCGGAGCACGCCTGCTCTCACAGGATCTTCTTACGTTCCGGCCTGAAGAAATCAAATGTTCTTCTGATTCCCTATCGGGAATCTTCCTTACCTACAACAACTATCCAACTAACCACCCTTAATGATCAGGAAATTGGACCTCATGATTTCGTGAGTCTCGTGGTCATGCACCTCGTGCTTCACAATACCCCGAAACCCGATGGGTAATTGTCAACGCTTTTTGTTCCTATTGGGAACCCTTCTATCGGGATTTCAGTGCCTACACTATCGAAAACAACTTACCTTGTTGATCCCCAACTCCCGATATACCGATACACCTACGCACAAGTGTGGGGTGACCTTTCCACCTCCCATCACTTCTATCGGGATTTCGGCATTCGTGGGATCGTGAATCCTAATGACAAGGGTTTCGAGCCTCACCTTTCTCTGATTCCCAATATAGTATGCCACCTGTCCTCCACTAAACTTGGCTATGGTCCCACGCAACCCTTCCGTCGGGATATCGCGTTTTGCGATTCCAAGTGGCAAGTGTTTCCTGTTCTTAGAAACCCCTATTTTACGAACCCTGACTTCTCGGGATATCCTGACACGTGTCCCACGAAATGGATGGTTCTGATCTTGTCGAGATATCGTGGATCGTGATTCCTGATGTCGTGATTCCTACACTCTCGAAATTCCCGATGACTTCAATATCCTGATGATTTATCCGGGACTTATCCTCTGCACACTAGGTCTTAACCCCTGCGTAACTCCTCAAGATCTAACGGCTGACGAGATTTCCATGAGTTCCCTCCACAAGATCTTGACCGTAGATCCTTTCTCCCTGAAGGATTTTCTTGATGGGAAACCTTCAGTGCATTCCTTCAACAGATTTGAAGGCTCTACTTCTCCTGAGCTTGTTCTCGACTTCTCAAGTCTTCCTAAGAACTTCTTGCGCGCACTCCTTGCAGAAAACCTTCAACGACGCCTCTGTGTTGAAGTCTTTTGACTCTGCACACCCCTGCAACAGCAGTCTTTTGATGGTTCGCTCAGAATCGCAACTCTGAGACTTCTGGCCTGCGCACTCCTTGCACGACACTGTGCCTAACTGCACCTTCGAAGGAAATGAGAACCAAAGTTATCTCTAATTGAACCCTTCTGTCAACGCACTCCTTGCGGACTATTCAACTGCACTCCTTGCAGGAATCTTCTGGCTCAATTAGAGAAACAATTGAAACTCATTCGCTCTCCCTCTCAGACTTCAATTCACACATGAAATCACATACACCGCACATAAAAGAAAATGTATGACAGGAAGCAAAAATTCATAATCATAACATCAACACACAAAGAAACAACACAAACCATGGATTTGAATCAAAGCTTTCTATTAATTCAAATGCATGTACATGGGTGCTCTTCATACACTATCTCTGCTTGCTCTTCTTCTCTTCCTAGATTGATAATAATACAATGATACAATGAGGGTGTCCATATCCGTTTTCCCTCTTGGACTCTAAAGCTATCAAATCTAGACTTAAATCCTACCTACCATCATTAACTAAATTAAATGCCGACTATCTACTAAAGGATGAGAGCTTAAAGGCTCAAGGTCCAATACACTATACAAAGTGCACCTTCATAAATGGCCTCATTAAATATTTGCGCAACAATTCCAAAGCATTTTCAAAAATGTGTGTTGGCTTGTCCAGTTGTCCTCCACTTCCATGTTGGCTCGCTTGATGTGCTGGCGATGCTCCTGCATCATACTCCCTTGCTTGAAAACTTTCATGGGCTCCTATCCATGAGCTCCTGTACGGTCTGTCCATGCCTCTGTATCTCTGCTTTAGTCTCCCAGCTGGCATCTTCCACTGGGTGATTCCTCCACTTGAGAAGATACTCGAAGTATTCTTTCATGTTGGTCTTCTTACCCACTCTCTTGTCCAGTATGCATTCCATCTGCGGCTTCTCTGCAACTGGAAATTGTTTCATCCACTGGATTACTGGCTGTTCAATTCTAGTCTCTGCTTCTCCAGCCCTATATGGGTATAAATCTATGATATTGAATATTAGAGATATTCCGATGCCATCCAACAACTCGATCTCATAAGCATTTTCCCCGAATTTTCTCAAGACCTTGCATGGCCCGTTTTTCTTCATTTTCAGCTTATTTTATGTTCCTCTCGGGAACCTTTCTTTCCTTAAATGTGCCAGAACTAGATCACCAACTTCAAACTGAAGTTGTCTCCGATGTTGATCTTCTCTGCACTTATATTCCTGACTTGAATCAATCAGTCGTTGCTTCACCTGGATGTGAGGTTCCTTCATCGCCTAAGTGAACTCTTCTGCACTAGCACTGCTAGTAGCAGTCGGTTCTGAATCCCTCAGTTCAAAAATTCCTCTCGACTACATGCCATATGCAACCTAAAATGGACTTCGGCCTGTGCTTCTATTCACTGAATCATTATATGCAAACTCTGCCTGTGCCAATATGTTATCCCAACTGCTATGGTGCTCTGTTACCAAGCTTCTCAGCAAGTCTCCTAGAATTTTGTTGACCACTTCTATTTGTCCATCCGTCTGAGGATGATAAGCCGAACTAAACGCCAAGTTAGTTCCCAGATTCTTCCATCAGGTCCTCCAAAAATGCCCTATGAATTTAGTGTCTCTGTCTGAAACTATGCTTTTCGGTAATCCATGAAGTCGAATGACCTCCTTGAAAAACAAGTTTGCGATGTGTGTCGCATCACTGGTCTTCTGGCATGGTGTGAAATGTGACATTTTAGAAAACCTATCCACTACTACAAAGACGAAATCAAATCCTCTTTGCGTCCTTGGCAACCCCAATACAAAATCCATGCTTATCGCCTCCCATGGCCTCTCTGGTATGGACAATGGCTGATAAAGACCTGCATTCTACTTTCTCCCCTTCGAATGATGGAAAACTCTACATCTGTCTCCAAACCTATTGACATCTGTCTCCAAACCTATTGACATCTGCTCGCATGCCTGGCCAAAAGTATGATTCGTTCATCTTCGCGAATGTTTTTTCATGACCAAAATGTCCTGCTAATCCACCACTGTGTTTTTCCTTCAGCAGGTTCTCCCACATGGAGCAATTCAGAATGTACAATTGATTTCCTTTGAATAGCAATCCCTCCTGGGTCATACAATCTATCCAAGGGCTTCTGTCTCTGAGAAATGGATTCTCAGCTGCTTCATACACTTCTGCAAAATCTGCATCACCTACGTACATATCCCTCAGATTTTCAAAACCCAATGTTTTGACTCGGAATTCCCACAGCAACAAACATCTCCTGCTCAAAGCATCAGCCACTTTGTTAGCAGTACCTGAAATGTGCTTAATCACAAATGTGAAATTCTGCATATGCTTTACCCATTTTCCATGTTTCTTATTCAACTTCTCTTATTGAGTCACAAACTGTAATGCATGATTATCACTGTACAATACAAATTCTTTCGAGATCAAGTAATGCCTCCACTTCTTCAGTGCTTGTATGATAGCATAAAATTCCTTATCATACATGAAGTACTTCAATTTTGGCCTCATCGAGCTTCTCGCTGAAATATGCAACTGGTTTTTCCTCCTGACTTAAGACCGCGCCTATGGCAAACCCACTTGCGTCGCATTTCACCTGAAATGTACTCTGGAAATCCGGCAACACCAACACTGGTCATTCTGTGATCTTCCGCTTCAACAGATTGAAGCTCTTCTCAGCCTCTGTTGTCCATTGAAAATATTTATGCCACTTCTTCACTGTATCCATCATTGTTGCGCTAATCCCACTGAAATTCCTGATGAATTTTCGATAGAAACTAGCTAAACCATGGAAACTTCTCACCTTAAAAATATTTCTCGGTGATGGCCAATTCTTGATCACTTCTACCTTATCTGGATCCATTCTCAACTCATTTGCAGATATAACAAATCCCAAGTAAATGAGTTATGTCTTCATAAATGAAGATTTTCTCATATTAATCAATAGCTTCTCTTGTTGTAGCTTCCTCATCACAATGGCCAAATGCTTCAAATGTTTAGCCTTTGATTTACTGTAAATCAATATGTCATCCAGATACACAATGATGAACTTCTCGATGAACTCCTTCAAGACTTCATTCATCAATCTCATAAATGTACTTGGGACATTCGTCAAGCCAAATGGCATGAATAGCCATTCATACAGTCCTTTGTTGGTTTTGAAGGCTATCTTCCACTCATTGCCTTCCCTCATGTGAATCTGATGGTACCCGCTCTTCAAATCAATCTTTGAAAAATATCTTGCCCCACTCAGGCAATCCATCAAATCATCCATTCGCGGCAGTGGAAATCGGTACCTGATGGTTATTTTGTTGATCACTCTTGAATCGGTACACATCCTCCAGCCTCTGTCTTTCTTTGGACTGAGCACTATTGGAACAACACACGGACTCAAGATTTCTCTAACCAATCCTTTGTCCAACAACTCCTGGACCTACTTCTTAACCTCTTCGTTTTCTTGTGGCGTCAACCTATACACGGCTTTGTTTGGAAAATTGGCTCCTAGTATGAGAACTATGTGATTACTCACACTCCTCATCGGTGGTAACGAATGAGGTAATTCATCTACCACGATGTCAGCGAACTCTTCCAACAGTTCTTGAATCTCATATGGTAAATCATCCACTCTTGTGCTAGTCAGAACAATTCTCGGCTTTCTAATTACAAAGAACTGTGGATCTTCTTTCTTCTTCACCTCTGTAAGAAGTTCCTTCCCACTCATGAGAATTACTGTGTTGCTTACTTCTAGCTTCACCTCCTTATCCTTTATCAGAAGCAAACTGTGTGTTCTCCCATCCTTCTCTAGGGTATATGTGTTCATTCTCCCATCATGAACCACATTTCTGTCATATTTCCATGGTCTACCCAGCAATAGATGACATACGTCCATAGGAATGACATCACATAAGACCTTATCATTATATCCCCCTATTTTAAATTCAACCAAGCATTGTTTAGTAATAGTTACCTAGTGTCCTTTTTGTAGACATGAAACCTTGTATGGACTCGGGTGACCAGTTTTCTCCAGCTCCAATTTTTCCACCATCTCGGTTGAAACGAGATTATCTGTGCTACCACTGTCAACAATAACCTTGCATACCCAGTGCTTGGTCTTGCAGGCTATCTTGAATAGTCTGGTCCTTTGAGCTAAGTCCTCCACCTCCTTTCTGGGTGTTAAAAGAACTTTACGCATCATCAGTGACCTTCCACCTTCTGTATCTTTGATCTCAACATCCCACTTCTGCGCTTCGGTGATGTGAGATTCTCCACTATCCTTCTTTTTGTCTGGACACTCATATTATTTGTGCTCATTCTTTCCACATGTGAAGCATGTGATTACTCCACCTCTTCCTCTTCCTTTGCCTCTGGTGTGAGGAAACGTGTTATTGTCAGCATATCCTCCACTCTTCTCTGTATGCTTCCCTCTCTGTTCAATGTATGGTCATCTCTGTGAGGTCCCACCTCTTTCAACCTTACCCTGAGGTTTCTTTCATTCCTCCTTGGGCTTATGTTATTTATCCTGGGCAACTGCTTTGCCTTTGGGCTGACTTCTGCCTCTCCCTCGCTGACCTTGCTTACGGCTCAACTTCTCTTCTACTTTCAGAACCATATGATAAGCATCCTCCAGGGTTCGGATTGTTACCATGCTCAATTCATCTTGAATGTCATATCTCATAACATTCAGATATCTAGCAACCTTCTAATCATCACTCTCCCGATGACCTACTCTGATGTTCAGTCGATATAATTCCTCAGTGTATTCTTTCATTGTCATCAGTTTCTGTCTCAGGTTCTGCATCCTCCTGAACACAGTAATTTGATAGTCTCTTGGGATGAACTTGGCCTTCATCTTCGCAATCATTCGATCCCAGTCTTTAATCTTCTTCTTGCCTTTGCAGCATTTGTCATCTTGTAGCTCGTCCCACCACAATGCTGCATGTCCCTTCAAGTGTGTGACAACATGTCTGACCTTCTTATCCTCTTAGATATCTTCATAAGTGAAGTAGGTGTCAAGAGCTCTAATCCAGTCTAGTAACTCTTCTGCATCCAAGTTTCCCTCATAAACTGGAATGTCCATCTTCGCCTTTGCACCCATCCTAGCAATAACTTTAATCAGTCGTTCATTCGCTGCATCCTTGGCTACAACTTCCTCTTCACGTTTAGCCTCAATATCTCTCTCGGAATCACTCAGATCCCCTGCACTAGCTGTGTGTATTTGCGCTGTCTCCATCTCCTCGAGTCTTGCTCGGAGATCACGCATCTATCTCTCCATTTTTGGATTTCCTATCAGCCTGCCTCTTCTTCACACCTCCCTATCCTCTGGGTCAGATGATTGGCTTTCTCTTCTAGGTGGCATGATGAATTCTCTCTCTCTCTGTTACAGAAAACAAAGAGTCTTCCCACTCTGATACCACACCTGACGCCGCCGCACTCCTCGGAGCACGTCCGCTCTCACAGGATCTTCTTACGTTACAGCCCAAAGAACTCAGATGTTCTTCTGATTCCCTATCAAGAATATTCCTTACCCACAACAACTATCCAACTAACCTCCCTTAATGATCAGGAAATTGGACCTCACGATTTCGTGAGTCTTGTGGTCACGCACCTCGTGCTTCGCAATACCCCGAAACCCGATGGGTAATTGTCAACGCTTTTTGTTCCTATCAGAAACCCTTTCGTCGGGATTTTGGTGCCTACACTGTCGAAAAAAAATTACCTTGCTGATCCCTGACTCCCAATATACTGATACACCTATGCACACGTGTGGGGTGACCTTTCCACCTCCCGTCACTTCTATCGGGATTTCGGCATTCGCAGGATCGTGAATCCTGATGACAAGGGTTTCGAGCCTCACCTTTATCCAATTCCCGATATAGTATGCCACCTGTCCTCCACTAAACCTGGATGTGGTCCCACGCAACCCTTCTGTCGGGATATCGCGTTTCGCGATTCCAAGTGGCAAGTGTTTCCTATTCTTAGAAACCCTGATTTTATGAACCCCGACTTCTCGAGATCTCCTGACACGTGTCCCACAAAATGGATGGCTCTAATCTTGTCTAGATATCGTGGATCGTGATTCCTGATGTCATGATTCCTACACTCTTGGAATTCCCAATGACTTCAATATCCCGATGATTTATCTGGGACTTCTCCTTTGTGCACTAGGGCTTAACCCCTACGTAAATCCTTGAGATCTAATGGCTGATGGGATTTCCACGAGTTCCCTCCACAAGATCTTGACCGTAGCTCCTTTCTCCCTGAAGGATTTTCTTTATGGGAAACCTTCAGTGCAGTCCTTCAACATATTTGAAGTCTCTACTTCTCCTAAGCTTGTTCTTGACTTCTCAAGTCTTCCTAAGAACTTCTTGCGTGCACTCCTTTCAGCAAACCTTCAATGACGCCTCTGTGTTGAAGTCTTTTGACTCTACGCACCCCCGCAACAACAGCCTTTTGATGCTTCGCTCAGAATCGCAAATTTGAGACTTCTTCCTGGCCTGCGCACTCCTTGCATGGAACTGTGCCTAGCTGCACCTTCGAAGGAAATGAGAACCAAATTTATCTCTAATTGAACCCTTTTGTCAACGCACTCCTTGCGGACTATTCAACTGCACTCCTTGAAGGAATCTTCTGGCTCAATTAGAGAAACAATTGAAACTCATTCACTCTCCCTCTCAGACTTCAATTCACACATGAAATCACATACACCGCACATAAAAGCAAATGTATGACAGGAAGCAAACATTCATAAGCATAACATCAACACATAGAGAAACAACACAAACCATGGATTTGAATCAAAGTTTTCTATTAATTGAAATGCATGTACATGGGTGCTCTTCATACACTATTCTCTGCTTGCTCTTCTGCTCTTCCTAGATTGATAATAATACAATGATACAATGAGGGTGTCCATATCCGTTTTCTCTCTTGGACTCTAAAGCTATCAAATATAGACTGAAATCCTACCTACCAGCATTAACTAAATTAAATGTCGACTATCTACTAAAGGATGAGAGCTTAAAGGCTCAAGGTCCAATACACTATACAGAGTGCGCCTTCATAAATGGCCTCATTAAAGACTTGCACAACAATTCCAAAGCATTTTCAAAAATGTGTGTTGGCTTGTCCAACTGTCCTCCGCTTCCGCACTGGCTCGCTTGATGTGTTGGCGATGCTCCTGCATCACGAACCCAATGTTTCAAGTGGTTTCCCTTGGTGGAATGGTGATAAAACACATCCTTCCATAATTAATCCAAAATGTCCCCATTTTTGGCACTTTATGGATATAATCCTCCATCCATCACATCACCCTTGAAAGGGAATACAAAGTTTCAAGTAGTGGAGGACCACATAGGGAACTAATAAGAGGTTCTCAAACTTTTGAAGGACAACTTGGTTATGGAAAAAAATAGGATGAAACAACAAGTATATCAACATCACAGTGAAAGGGAATTTCAAGTGGGCGATTGGTTATTTCTAAGGCTACAACCATGCAAATATATGTACCTCAAGAAAACAAATAAGGATAATAAATTAGCACCCAAATATTACGGCCCCTAAAAGGTTTTGCAAAGGATTCAAAGTATGACTTACAAAACAAATTTTCCTCCATATTCACGTGTACATCAAGTATTCCATGTTTCTTGCTTAAACAAGGTCATTGGAAATAAGTTACCATTCCAAACTGTTTTACTAGAGATCAAGGAAAATCATACTAGATCTAGACAGAATCCTTGAAACAAGAATTAATTAGTTGATAAATCAAGCAATTATATAGTACCTCGTCAAATGGAAGAACCTACTAGTGGAAGAGGCAACATGGGAAGATAATGTCTTCATGCAAAATCACATGTGGTTAGTAAAGTGTTGAGGACAACACTTTTTTGAAGGGGAGGGGCATTTTAAGACCTAGACAAAGCCCCATGTAATTTATAAAACCCCTTGTTAAGCTCTATATATTCATTTATTACATTTCTAGTGTTATATGTATAGGTCGGCTAGAACCCTTCATTGCACCCTTTCATCATA
>SNQJ01S0087761.1:0-12114 GCA_010110895.2 Picea sitchensis
CGATAAGACAGGCAAACACTAAACTAATTGGAAGAATAGTTACAACAACCAACACTAGAGCAACTTACCGGTGCAAGTGCAACTCGAACATGGAAGCACCCTCCGGGTATACTCTGCAAAGAATGGCCTGATGTCTGTCTTAGGTACCGTGGTATACCCCCGCAGTCACTTGTGTATGTCCCTAAAATAGATAGGCAACTAGGTTGCCAACGCGCAAACAGTCACCAAGCGGGTACAGTCGAAAGTCGGGTAGACCACAATGAGCAGGGTATCGAGCCCAAAACCTGTCAAGGGTATCGAAAGCAAGTGGTCTAGAAGAAAACTGAGGACCTCAAATAGATTTGATACCCACGAAGGCCCGTGGCAAATGCAATCAATGGAATGCCAAAATAAGCCCTCTATATGTGTTCTCCACTACGATTGGTCCAGCTTTAGAGGGGTTATCTCCGCTACCTTTCCGCACGCGACCTCATGTTTATCCCCTGTGTTAGAGGGGGGTCCTGGATAATTTTCACGACACTGGACTTAGACACTCCCTAACTCAAACTCCAATGTTTGATTTTAAATGGCCTTGAAGAGTTTCCTCTCCAACCTAATCCAAGGACCTAATCCTGAACTAGTTGGTGAACCCTACAAACATAAAAGTCTAGTAGATTTTAAATTTAGCGTTAATTTTATGGATTTGTCTTATGTCAAGAGGCATGAAAGTGAAACCGATGATGTGTAATATACGAAAGCAAAAAATGAATAAAAAAGCTGGAAACAAAACTTTTATTTAATGCAAAATTTCAACAACTTTTCAAAATAAATATTTTTAATTTTCTAAGATTTTGGACAGCAAACTCAAAAGAAACTTCACTTGACTACAAACTACTTATGATCTAAGTAAACTGCAAAAAATTATGAAATAAATGACTTTTCCCTGGCTAATAATGCAGAAACACACTCTTCAACCAAACAAGAAAATGAAAAGAGATTTTTTATTATTATTTAAATGCTTGATAAAGCAAAAAAGTAAAAATACCAACAAGCAAAAACCAAGAAAACAATTCTAGCCTAATCGCAGATCGCAAAGAATCAAGTCAAAAATCACACACTAGCAATTTTTTTTTTTTAAATGACTCTCACACTTGTCCAAAAACCCAAAAAAAATCTTTTTATGGCAGCTTTTAAATGAGAAAAAACAAGCTAAGGGTAAGATTAATCCTAAGCTATTGACTGCTAAGATAGAGATTCAAACACCTGAGAGGAATAATTCTTATCACGGGAAAGAATGACTACCTTACCCTCAACAAAAAGTATCATGTACAAGCACGCGACTGTTAATCTAACAGCACACGTGCGAACACATGGTGGATAGAGACAGAGGGAGTGTACACGCGGGCTGACCTTGTATAGGCCGCGTGTATATCTAAACTCTGAGAAAAAATGAAAATAGACAACCCAAAACCAGGAAGAGACCACTGATATTGATAACCAGGATCCCTTGAAGGCTTGGACACTCTTTTTAACAAAAAAACAAATAATGTAAGGAAAAATGATAAATCAAAAACAATTTGAGATAGGACTACAAACAACCAAGACTCAGACAAAATTCCAGAAACCCCTGAGAATGTCTAATTCTGACAGGGAAGAGGATGACTGCCTCCAAAATTATCTGGACTCTACACGCTACTGCTACTTCCTCAGCTAGCGTTCGCACACGGGCTGTAAGAGAGTAGGGCATGGGTACACATGTGCAGACCTTATGCAGGCCGCGTGTACCTCTATGGGTCCCGACAAACACAGTCAGAAAAATCAGAGAAAGCTGGTATGGAAAACTAGACTCTCTGCTAGCTCAGACCTTACAAAAACTAAAAAAAAAAAACCAGCAAGAAAAACCAGTCTTTTTTCTAAAAACTACCCAAAAACACCTAAAAATCCTAAGAACCCTAGAGACGTCCCCAGTATGGTCGCCAATTCTGTTGTGAGGGAAATATCCTTACAGACTAGCAAATAGGGTTAGACTTTGCATGCAGATATGACCTATAGAAAATCTACTTTCTACCTTCGTCCCCAGATTTAAATCCCATTTCTTTTTAGTAAATGCATGGCTAGATCAACCTACCTCGTTCTGGGCGTTCGATGTCAATCCCTTGTCGTACTTGATTACTTGTTAGCAGTTCTCCTTTCCAATGCTAACCTGCATACAATACAATAAACAACTACACATGCATACTACCTATAGAATAACGGGTTAGAAATTCAAACATGTACTTAGCAAATTATGAATAACTCATGAATTGGGACGGGAAAAGCACTTTATTTATTACTTTGAATGAGTCAACTTACAAAAGTTGAGACCAGCCACCGCTCTGCGAACTTGATCATGGGATCCTCTTTGACTGTCCTCCAACTGCTTTGCTTTGTATCTCCTTTGGCACAAGGAAGGCTAAAGGGTTGGGACAATGGGAATACGCAAATGGGCAGAGTTTCTTTGCTATATTTTTCCTCTTCCAAATAGGACCCCTAGCCCTTCTTTTATAGGCTAGAATAATATAGGTATTTGGACGAACCCTCGACCATGCATGACCGGGAGTTTCAGTTAACTCACCCAGAATTGTGTGTTATGTCGGCAACTTTCCTTTTTTCGTGCTTTTGTTGGTCCACGTGGGCTGTTTTGGGTCAGCCAGCGTGTACACGCGTGCAGTAATGGAGTAGGGAATGTGGGCCTTTATAAAATAGGTTTTTTAAAGAGTTGTTCAACAATGCTTTGGCAAAGAAGGGATATGAGATGGCCTGATGCCAGGTAAGCATGTGTGGTGCAATTTAGGGTTATAACAAGTACATGTGCTCAAGTACTGAATGATATCTGCAAAGTAATCATCAACGATCTAGACTGAAAATAATTGTGCATCTGGAAAGTTGTCCTCTAAATTCGTGGGTTCTTCTCCCTTTGTGACCCTTGATAGGTGGCTAGGTCTTGCATTCAACTTTCCTGGCTTAACTATTACTTCAAATTCAAATTCTTGAAATAGTAGTAACCATCGACAGATTCTCCGCCCCAACAATGGCTTGTTGACTAGGTATTTAATGGTTGAGTGATTTGTGAACATATTAAAGTGTTTTCCCAATAACTAATCTCTGAACTTCTACAGTGTGTAGACCATAGCTAGGCCTTCCCTTTCTGTGGTGTTATAGTTATGTTCTGATTCAGATAATTTCTTGCTCGCAAATGCTATCGGGTGATCCAAATCTCCCTCTCCTGGCTTCTCCAAGATAGCTCCAAGTGATATGGTTGATGCATGTACATGCACATGGAATGTATTCTCTCAGTCTGGAAATACTAGTATGGGTGCGGTGACCATATTTTCCTTCAGGGTATCTAGACCGTGTTGGCAATTGTCGCTCCACTAAAACTTTGTATCTTTTCTTAACAGCTTTTCCATTGGCGCGGTAATCTGTGCATACCCTTTGATAAATTTCTTGTAGTATCTTGTGTGTCCCAATGTCACTCTTAGCTAAAGGACTATTTTTGGTGGTGGTAAGTTAACAATTACTACAATCTTTGCAAGATCTACTAATAAACCTTGTTTACATACTATGTGGCCCAATAGTATCCCAAAGGGTGTTCCCAATATGCATTTATTTATGTTCAATGATATTTGGTACTGCCTGCATCTTTCTAACATCAGTCGTAAGACTTCTACATGGTCTTTCAATAGGCTATAGACTGTCCAATCGTCCAAGTATACCTCTAGGAAATGGTGGATGAATTCCTTGAACACGGCGATGACTACTCTAGAAAATATTGTTGGTGCATTCTCCAGTCCAAACGGCATGACTGTGTACTGGTAGGATCCCCATTTTGTCGCAAACGTGGTCTTGTATCTGTCTTCATGTGCTATCTTGATCTAATGGTAGCCTGACAATCCATTAGTAAATGAGTAAGCTTCATGTCCACCTACGTTCTCTAACACTTCATCCATGAAAGGTGTAGGGAACGGGTCATGTAGGCATGCATCATTCAACTTCCTCAAGTCAACGCATTTCCTTATTCCTCCTTGGTTTTTGTCCTGTACTACCATCGGGCTTATCCATTTTGATTCTTCGACTGGTTCTATGATTCCATCTTCGAGCATCATGTCGATCTCATATTTGACTTTCTGCTTGTATATTGGGTTCAATCTATATGGTCGATGTCTGATCGGTCTCGCTTCAGGTCTGAGTGGTATCTTCATCTCTCCTAGCTCTCCTGCTATACCCTTCATCTCTATAAATGTTGTGGGAAATAGCTCGATGTATTCACGCAATAACTCTGTTATCCTTTCCACTGTTTTCTCATCCAAGTAGTCTCCAATGATGGCCATTTTGGGATGCTCAACTCTCCCAATGTTGACTTTCTTTACCTTGATCGGCGCGGAAATAAATTATGATTCTATAGGTGGTACCTCCACTTCTCTTTCGCCTTCTACTTCTTCGATATGAATATCCTGCGGATCATCTTCATCTAGTGATTCCTCTTGCACCTGGTAACATGACAACAGTTCCTTGACTATCTATGTGTTTCGTTGTTTCTCTTCTGTTATGAGCTCGACTTCTGGTTCCTTGATGAATATCAGGCCTCTTATTTGTTTAATAGTTGCATCTATGTTGGGGTTTTCGTGTTCGAATGAAAAAGTGACTGTAAAATTTTGTTGCAATGTCATCCAGGTCACAGTTCCTGGTGTGTATACCAGTTCGCTGGTATGCCCTCTAGAGTGTGGATAAAATGGTGAGGCCATTCCTCTGGGGGTGTTAATTTCCACAGTTTTCTGCACTTCTCCAAGTGTTATGTTGGTACCCCATGTCCATCGTACCTTTGTTTCTTGTTGTTTTTTTGTTCTTCATCGAACCTTATGCGCAAAAACCGCTTACATTGGTACCAATTTGTGATTGTCTCTTTGTGTGCGCCCCACCATATTGCAGGTGTGACCTTAAGTGCTATATCAAGTGCTAATAGTATCTTATTCTCTAAGACTTCATCTTCATACTGTGCCAAGAATGTTTCCAAATCTTTCATTCCGTGGAAACTGGGTGGTTCCTTTATCTCTGTGCCTACCCATCTTACTACGTGGTCTATTCATGCACATCTTCTCGTGGACACTTCGTGTAGTCTTTGTTACCAGTTCTCTAAATCGATATCTGAGTCAGTTGCACATGAAGTAATTCTCTACCAACTGAGTATCCCATCTGCAGTTCGGTTTACGTAATCCTCATCGCGCGCAGTTGTTCTGTACAACTGGTTGAATTCCTCTAAGTCTAAGCACATAGGTTCTACGAACCTTTCCCCTTCTGATAGGTATAATGGTGCGATGACCCTGTATTCCCCTGACTCAAATGTCATTTTTCTTGTCTTCAATTTGATTATGGCCTGATTTTCAAATGCCCAATCCAAACCAAGAAATTTTGGGTAAGGTGTTGTGTCGTCCACTATTTCAATGACTTCAAAATCTGCTTTAGTGCACACTCCATCCAGGTCTAGTTTCACTCCTTTTAGTCTACCAAATGGTAGGAATCTGTGTTGGTTTGCTAATTTCAATTGAACAGGTGAATATCCTAATGTGGGCTCCCCCATGCATTGCCATGTCTTCTTTGGTAATACATTCACTTCATATCATAGATCCAGTATCATGTCTCTCATGTTGAAATCTCCAATGTTGGCATTCAATCTGAACTCCCTACTTGTTCTTCTCCTTGTATGTAGGTGATTGGTTGTTCTTGGCTCTAGTTTTCTTGTCATTTCTATGCTACATTTTTCTAGTATGTTTTGCAATATTTTCACAGATGATGGATCATTTAATAGTTTTACACACGATTGCAAAAAGCCTTTGATTTTACTTACTTGTCCCATGGATTGCATCTCGTTGGTATGATCCAATAACGGAGGCATCTCGCACTCTGGTGCTTCCTTGCTTTCTTGTGCAGTTGAAGTCAACACCATGTCTTCCTTCTAGAATTCTTGTCTAGCTTGCTTAAATATCTCCTTCTCCTTCTACTCGTCAAACTGCTTCTTTGGTTCGACATTTTTCTTCACCCACTGATTTTGTGTTAGCTCCTGACGGACTACATCATTTCCTGTTTAAGATCCTCCACGATTAACTATATTGATGTTATTTCCTTCATCCCTTACTTCGCCTGAAATCCACTGAATATTCTGGTTGTTTTGGTTCCTCTTTTCCTAGATATTTACTAATAGTGTCAGACATTCTTCTGTATCATGATCCAATGCGCAACAATACATATAAGTTTTTGGTGGTAGTAGAAATTATCTTGCATAATGTCCTGGTTGTTGACAATTGTGACATACCACTGGTCCTCTGCCTCATCCAAAACCTTCTCTTGCTCATCCTCCACCTCTATAGCCTGATCGATCTCCTCTCGGTGTGTTATACTGAGGCACTTGATTATACTGCGTGGTATTGTACTGTGGTTGTGTTGTGTTATACTATGGTTGCGTAGTATTATATGGTGGATGCGCAGTATTATATTGTTGTTGCGCAGTGTTGTATGTGGCTGGAGCTTGGTTAAATTGTGGTGCAACTTGCCTAGTCAACATTTATGCCTGCACTCTATATGCATCTGATGTCCTCTCTCTCATCAGCTCCATGGTTCTACAATCTTTGTCGTCGTGGCCCACTGACTTGCAAAATTTGCAATATGAACTCTTTGGGACTGTCTGGTATGTTTGCATCATCATGCAATGATATGGATCATGACCCGGTTTCTTGCATATTTTGCACCATAATCCTCCTGTTGGTAACAGATTTGGAATTCTAGCTGCCATTTACTGCGCAAATGTTGGACATTCATTCTTGTGGTGTCCTTATGTCCTCCATGTAGTGCACCAAATGGCTTCTCATTTTTCCTTACTCTTATTCTGTTTTAGTTGAAACGTTAAGTTCTTCAAGTCCTCCTTTAGTTATTCAATGGTTGGATCCGTCTGTTGATACTGGTTTTCTTCCAGTTGTAGAGAGATACCTGCAGAGCCTCTGCCTGCGTCTGAAACTTCTGTTGTCGCAATGGATATTTTAAGTGTGGGAGTAGTGAGTTGACAAACAGGTGTCGATGTTGCATATCGATCATGAGATATTTTAATGTTCCCTTCAGTGGCTTAAATATCTAGTCAATCTCCCATACAGATTCTCTTGGTTTCTGTCTAATTTTGATCATCTCATTCATGTACTGATCTTATGAACTTGGCTTCTGGAACTCATTTATCAATAGTTTCTTGATGTCTGCAATTGTTCTAGTTGTCCCTGGTGGATTCTTTGTAGCTAAACTCATATACCAATCCAGTGTGAGATCCCTTAATGTAATCGCTAACTATGTCAGTTTAGTATCTT
Source organism: Picea sitchensis (assembly GCA_010110895.2). Lineage (NCBI taxonomy): Eukaryota > Viridiplantae > Streptophyta > Pinopsida > Pinales > Pinaceae > Picea > Picea sitchensis. The sequence continues at coordinate 7,365 of SNQJ01S0087761.1, forward strand.
CTTCTGTGATCTGTTTTGCTTCCCAAATCTTCTCACATATGAACAAATGTTTTTCTAGGTCCTCTGACGCTTCTCCTTTGAATTATGGTAACCAGATGGTAGGATCATGTCCTGCCATTCTGAATGTTGAACTACTACCTCCATGCGGTGTAGATACTTGACTAGTGTTGCCTGAACTAGCTCCTCCGGTTTTTGTTCCTTGCGTAGATGTACTTCATGCTGTCTGACTACTTCTGAACTTCAGTTGTCTAAACAGTGGTGTTCTCTTTGGTGTATTAGTCGCACATGGGTTTATGGGTTCCACACTGACATTAATATGGATAGGATTGTTTCCTTCTCTTCCCATTCTTGGACCTCTCGTCTTCCTCTCATATGTTGCGCGCAGGATTTTCTCAATATGCTCCACAGCCCGGAGATCATCTACCTCTTCCTCATCACTCGCCAAGCCTTCCCTCACGGCTACGTCTCTCTTCTTGGTATTCACCTTGTATTGGTAGGGTACTTCGCTACGCGTCTTCCCAGCTGTCGCCATGATCCGCTTCATTTGGTCATCATCCATCATGATTGGGTCCAAGGGTTCCTCCTTCTTTCCCTTGTCCTCTCCTCCTTCCGTTTCTCCTTTCTATGTCAGTGCTTCCCCCCTTCCCCCATGCACGCAGGGAAGTTTATCTCTTTGACACCATTGTCATTACACCTTTGTTATATAGTAGTATCTTAATAAAAGTATATAGTGATCGAATGTACCTTCCTCGAGCTCCACATAGAAAATATTGCTCCGGTACGTTGTACGACTTCATTGTATCTACTGCAAACTCTGTTATAAATCCTGCCACAATAATGTCAAGCCAAAAATCTACTGCGCAGGTGAATTTGTTGTTCACCTGTTGTAGCTGCTCAATCTGTACTAGGGTCCACTCTAACTGTCGGATTCGATTCTTGCGTGGTTATCCTTGAACCTTAGTATCCACTCCTGCAATAAGTGTGGAAAATCACAAAAAAAGACTTCATGCAAATCAGTAAACACGTACTTCTCAAGATATTTGCGAGGTGTTATTCTAGGGTTTCTATTATATTTTTGTGCAAACTCTAGCTCTTTTGTCTTTAGCCAGCTTTTGATCTATGCTTTTGTGGGATCCACGGTCTCAACATCCCCTTCAAGTGGCTCATTGATTTCTTTTCTGCTTTCATCTTCTTTTTCTCGGCCTCTTCGCATCTACTCAATCCTCTCTTGTTCCTACCAATGGAAACGGAACCATTTGTTGGTTACTATTCTATTTTGTATGAATTTGTATTGATTGACCCAGGGTTCATGTCTATTCAGGTTTCCAACAAAGCCTCTAAAACTATCGGCCCTCCTGGTAAACCAGAAGGCAACACAACGCACAGAGTGCACTGCGCAGTCTCACCCGAGATAGTTTTAATGGGTGACTGTAATACTCATGTGTTTACAGCCTAAGATTGAGTGCGAGATATGAGAACTGTATATTGAACCATTATTGTAACTTGTAAACATGATGTACTGTCATTCATGATTATGCAGGAATTATAACAACTCATTCATTCAGTATAGTAATATTTACTTAAAAGCAATAAAGACACACATGCCTTCAATCTCATAACACAGGTGTTACCATGGTTCACCCCCTCTTGGGCTACGTCCACAAAGATCTGGCTCTTGGCTCTTGTATTATAGTATTTTCGCATCTACAGCGTCGTGCGCTTTACAACTCTTCTCAGTTAGGTGAGATCTATATGAGGTGGTCTAGATCGCACCAGGCTCCTCAGCCTGTGCTCTAACCCTCCATATCTACCCTCCTCTATCCTTTCTAGCTCAACAGCTTACCAAAATAGGTCATACAGAAAAATATTACATATCGGCTCGCTACAACACTTTTCTCTATAATAACGACTAGTCTCTTGAATAATCAAAACTGAACCCCCTATGATACCTAAGTATCTATATTTATACATTTTTGGCTCTTCATCTGTTACAATACATTACCAAAACCCTAACCCTAACGTCGTTAGGTCTTCCCTGCATGTACGTGTGTTGTTCTTCCTTCCAGTTATCACTTTCCTAGTGCATGCTTTCTTTCCCAAAATTGCCTTTCTTTCCGCTTTGGTCTGCTTCCAACAATCCCTCTTCTCACTCTCCTTCCTTGTATATGATTGGTTAAAGGCCTTTTTTCGGCAATGGTTACAAGATCCCAAATTGTCTAGCCTAATCCAACAATTGAAACATGATAGAAATTCATCTTCAGGATACTCTTGGCATAATGAGGAGATTCACTATGAAGGTCATTTATATTTAAGAAAACAGTCTCACCTTAAATCCATTGTGCTCTTTGAACTTCATGCTTCACCAATAGTAGTGAATTCAAGTTTTCACAAAACATATGAAAGGATTAAATGTTTTTTTTTTCTAGGAATGCATGAAACAAGACATCCACACTTTTGTGGTTGAATGCGATACTTGTCAATGCAATAAGGGAGAAACATTCAAAATTCCAATCCCACTCCAACCTCTCCCTATTCCACCAGCTATCTGGACGGATATTGTTATGGACTTCATTGTCGGCTTATCCAAATCTAGAAACAAATATGTTATCCTGGTTGCAGTCGATCACCTTTCCAAATATGCCCATTTATGTGCCCTCCAACACTCATTCACAACATCCACAATGGCTCAAATTTTCATGGATAATATCTTCAAACTTCATGAAATTCCCCACTCTATTGTCTCCAACCATGATTGAAATTTCACCAGCAACTTTTGGCAGGAATTGTTCAAGCTACAAGGAACCCAACTGCTCGGCTCCGCCTATCATCCCAAGACTAATGGTCAAACTGAAGCTATCAACAAGTTCTTAGAAACAATTTTGAGGTGTTTCACATCTAAAAAACAAACTCAATGGCATTAGTGGTTACCACTGGTTGAATGGTGGTAAAAAACATCCTATCATGATACCACTCACATGTTTCCATTTGAAGTAGTCTATGGTCAAAATCCACCTTTTTCGTCTCCTACTAGCCTGGTGTCTCCAAGTTCCAGGAAGTTGACAACACCCTGACCATCCAAGTTTCCATTCTCTATACCCTCAAAGAGAATTTTTTCATGGCTTAGAATTCCATGAAGCAAAAAGATGATCAGGGTTGTTCAAAATGCCAATTTGTTGAAGGAGACCAGGTATTTCTTCATATGTAACCTTATAAGAAAACATCACTAAAAGAATATCATTGTCATAAACTTGCACCCAAGTTTTATGGCCCTTAGACCATTCTCAAGTGCATGGAGCATGTCTCCTACAAGTTATCTCTTCCTATTCACTCTAAGATCCATCCGATTTTCCATGTTTCTTGCTTGAAGAAAGTGATTGGAACCAAGTGCCAAACTCAAACTAGTCTCCCTGAATTGGATTGAAGGCTCTATTTGGTTGCATCCCCAAATAGTCTTAGACCACTGAGATCGGCGTCTCTGTCAACACACAATCAGGGAATTTTTATTTCAATGGAAGGATACACTACCAAAGGATGCCACATGGGATTCAATTGTCATTCTGCAACAATTTCCTCATCTCAAGCCTTGAGGATAAGGTCATTTTATCAAGGGGGAGGGTGTGTTAGGGTCCTAACCTCCCTAACCCCTCAAGTAGATAAACTAATATGTTTTCTATGTAATAAAGGTTGAAGTTGGTAAATAAGGCCTATGTAATAATATCAACATGTATAATGTAAGAAGACCTAATAGAAGTTTCCACTTCTAGAAAGATATTCTTCTAGAATGTTCTATAGAAGATTGGAATAGTATAAATACGAGTAGAAGCATGGAAGATTTTTGTCTTGAGAATTATTTTGTAATTGAGCTCTACTCTGCTAGAGGTTTCCCCCTCAAAGAGGTAAGTGAAATTGGATTTCCATAAATAAAGGTATCATTTATGGTGTCATTGTTCTCTATATTTTTCTCTTTCTACTAATATTCATCATAATAATTATGTTTTTGCTCTGTAAAATACATATGGTACCTTACAATTCGTATCAGAGAACTTTCCTCTGTATAATTTTAGACAAAAACAATTTAGGCTAGAGACGTGTACTGTCGGCATATTCAAGACACATTTATATATCTTTCGGTGGGAAACACTGCAGTTGGGGAGGACTACATGCAATAAATATAGTCAGTTTAACAGGTTACTTGAAAGACATTGTTTCACCATGTTGGAAACCACTGTAACCTGTATTGGTACCCCTTTGAGTAGTACCGTATTAGACAACACTTGTACATGACCATTCACTCCCACGTACCCTCAGGTATATCGAGAGTCCCATAGGTCTCCTGAAACTAGCTACAGATTATCTTATCGGCCACCACACTGTTATAGTGGCACCGAGAACAGCACTTGGGAAGACTATTCTTGTGTACCTTGGTAATCAAGTAATACGACTAAGGGTACGGTCAAGCCTCCTTAGTTGGTGCCTTGAAATATTTGGGACAAGTACTATTATTGGACCCTTCCAGTATATTATATAGATATAGCACAGGGAAAACCCTGGTCTGTAGGAACCCTCAAAAACTCTAACCCTTGCTACTGAAACAACACTAGACAGACACTGCATCCAAGTTGTGAAATTACTACACAATTTTACCTACTAAAAATTTGGGCATTCAGTCACTGTAGTATTCTTCGGATCGAAGTATAACTCCACAGGAGTAGAGAGAGAGAGAGAGAGAGAGAGAGAGAGAGAGAGAGAG
>SNQJ01S0087761.1:40331-57578 GCA_010110895.2 Picea sitchensis
TGACAGTATGGAATGTAGATATGAATACAGAGAATTCAGGACCAAGCTTGGAGAGAATGGTGAGAACCATTTGTTTCTCCTCCTTCGATTTATCAACCCCGCAAGCTTTGAGTTGCGACAGTAAATCCTTGAATTTTGTAAAGCAATCTTGGATATTGTCAAAGCTTTTTGGATCCAATGTGAGAAGCTACACCTCCAGCATGTGTCCCCTCATATCATCTTGTTTGCCAAAGAGCCTTTCCAAGATGGTCCATGATTCATTGGGAGTCTTACAGGAAGATATGTGAAAAAGGAGATCGGGAGAAATAAGACTGCAAATTGTTCCGAGTGCCTCATCCATGCTATTTAAGTACTTGGATTTTTCTATGGTTGATGTCAGTTCTGTATCTGTATTCAAGGTTTACCTATACAACCCTATGGTTTGGAGATTTATGGCTATTTTCTCCTTCCATGCAAAATAGTTGTAAGGTGTAAGAATGAATTCTTTTTGGAAATCCATCTTTCCCTTGTCTTCAATCTTTTGTACCTGCAAAAAAAATTTTGTGTAGATTTTGCTTAGCAGTCTGTCGGCTCTGATACCATGTAAATGTGTTGAACCTGCACAGAATATATCTATCTAAACAATAATACACACATTTGCAGAGAGAATTGGAGAAAGAAGAAGAAGGAGAGAAAGAATGAAAGAATTATCATTAACCGTTATGAATAATGAATAATTTACACATGATATACTCTGTATAACTCAATGAGTTCACATTGGAGGTGAACCAATGTGCCATAGTGGTGGTCTAGAGTGATCTGGACACACACCAATAGTTACAGGAGTGAACTGCCACCTAGTCTAGTCTCTCAGGCAGTTACGGGAGTGAACTGCCACCTAGTTGAGTTAACTAGTCAACTAGTGTTCAGTTAACTGACTGAACAAAGAGTAGTGAGGAGTTAACTTAGAGAATCAAGGCTAATGCACCCATTTGGTGATGATCCCAATGCAAGGTCGAATTAGCATGGTGATGATCCCAATGTTGCATGGTGATAAAACCAATGCAACATATAAACTCAACACAACTAGTCAAACTGAAGTGTCAACTGAAAGAGAATATTCTCTAGGTGGAATATTCTCCCCTAAAATATAGGAGACTAGATAATGACTAGTTATGACTAATAAACAAGGAAAAACCTTAGGAAAAAGAAATCCTTGGTGTGTGTGAAGTAACTCCAACAATGAGGGAAAACCCTCAGCATATGTTATTCTCCACATCCCTAGCATTTCAATGGCTCTCTCTTTGTACTATAAGTCTTTCCCGGAGCTGATCCAAAGTTTTTATTTCCACTCTAAGATGGAAAGTTTTGTTGATTCACACTTTTAGTGGGAAAGCTCATCTTAGAAATATTCCATAATTCTTAAACTTTGAGGGTTTAACCCCCTTCTTCTTAAATCCTATTTTACCTTTCTTCTTCTAGTCCTTGGGATATTCATCCTTGTGGTTGAATTGTTCATAGCAATACCTAGCCTTCCAATTGGCATATTACAAGGTATTAGGTTCGTCAAACTCAATTATGTTCTGGAAGGATGGAGGCATCCCACTAAGGAATCGTTGCATCTTCACATTTTCTTCCTTTATATAGGGAACATACCTAAGCATCTCCAAAAACTTGTTGATATATTCATCTATGGTGAGTTTTCCTAGTTTGAGTTCATAGGAATCCTTAGTCTTCTCATCATAGTACATTTCTGACATGTACTCCTCCTTGAATTATTTCTCAAATTTTCCCCAAGACAACTCCTTCTCACAGGTTCACTTTACATTTCTAAGGTCCTCCCACTAGATAGAGGCCTTTCCATTCAAGTTAAATATAGCTATTTGGGCCTTCAAGTTTTCAGAGTAGTCATGAACTCTGAAGTACTTCTTCAGACCAAGTATCCAAACTTCTGCTTCTTCCCCCTTTTTGATTTCCCCATCAAAAGTGGGTGGCTTTGCTTTCTTAAATTCTTCGGGGTCACTGCCCTTGGAATGCTTCCTCCTCTTTCTTCTCCTATGAGAATGTGAACTGGTCTCATTGTTGGACAGATCCTTCAAGATTTCTACTCCTTTACTAGACAATTCTTCAGATGAGTCTTTGACTTTGGCATGCCTCTTGGCTCCATGTCGGGCCTTCTTGGGAGTGCTTCTTTTTTCATTGCTACTTTCAGGACCATGCCTTTATAACTTAGGTGGACTCTAGATTTTCTTAGGATAATGTTTTTCCACATTACTGGTTGCTAGCCCATGTTGCAACTACCTCTGTATATCTGACAAAATTTGCAAAAAAACTACATTTATTTTAGTTTGAATTTCTTCTTCTTTCATAAACCTCTCATTATCGACCTTAAATATTTGTAGCTCTGACATGAAACTTCTTACGGTTTCAACCAAATCTAGAGGGGTTTCTACCACTCTCATTTCATCATACTCTTCTTCTCTGTTATGGGATCATTCTCCCATTTCATGATAGGTCACCATCCTTTACGCTTATAGATTTCCTGGAAATCCACTGACTGGTTAAGTGTTGATAAGCAACATTTTTTGTTAGTTACTTATCCATTAAATCATGGACAACGTATCAAATAAAATTCTATAAGATGAATTCAACTTTATTATTTAGCATATAACAACATCATTCAGTTCAGGTTTAAAATATGTAAAATCAGGAGAGAGTCATAATCCTCTATTTAGTAGTAAGGTTTTAATAGACTCTTATGAATAGGGTACGATAGGGTGCCCTTCCCCTTAAAAGTTTTCTAAGAAATTTTATTAAACTTTTTCATGAGCCTAAGCAGGACAAGTGTTGTTTCCTACTCTTATGCCACTTTGTAACACACCCAACCCCCTAAGTACCTAGGAATGGGGTATTGACATTTTGCTTCTTCTTAGACATCTCGAGGCCTATTCTTGACTAAACCAACATCTCCTTCTTGTCAAGAGATTTTCAATGACTGTAAGTATGCCCAAATCCGACCTCGGAGTCAAACGTTATAGCCTTCCAAAGTTCTCAGGCCTCCATTGGCCCAAGGCCACCTCACTGCCACGTGGAATCGACATTGCCTCTTAATATTTGATCCATCCGATGTGGTATCTACCACTGGGCACATTAAGTTTACGTGCCAAATCCATTGATCTATCTTCATCGTCATCGAGGTTTTACTCCCACGGAGCCTCAAACACCCCAACACTAAAAGTTCAAATGACGATTCTATATCGGCACTACTCTCGATCCAATGGCCCTCGAGTTGAGAATCCTACGGCTCTGACTGTGTCAATGATCCCAACTAGCAAGGAGGTTATTGCCCGTCCTAACCAACTCTTTGATTGCATGGGACCTACCATATATCGACGGTTGTTGCCTCGCCACATTCTTACCCCAATCGACAATTGTCATTGTTTCGTCGATGCCTTTATCATCGTCGACATTCTTGGAAAGCACTCAACCATGCCAACCTTTCATATTTCACCAAAAATACATCTAAAAACGACGGTCTAGATCTCACCGTCGCCACATCCCCAACGAGATCGATGTTTCTTAACAGTCTTTCAACCCATATAGTTAACAACCTTTCTCTCTAGACCCTTGTCGAAACTCTTCCAATGTATGGCTAAGATCTCTCAAGTGGGGAAATACAACGATATAGATTGTGATCCCAGACCTTAAGGGCCTCTTGGCCCTTGGGGACCATTCGGGTTCCTCTCATCAATCAACAAGTGGCACATGCCACCCTTGGAATTATCCCTCTATCATCCTGACATGCCATGTCATTCATGATGTCGTCGCCCATTCTATATCCTATAGAGGGTTCTTCGGGAATCTATGGTGGAGATTAACTTTGCTAAAAGTTCCAACGACGATTCTATATCGGGACTGCTCTCGATCCAACGGTCCTTGAGTCGAGCATCCTACGACTCTGACTGTGTCAGTGATCCCAACTATCAAGGAGTTTATTGCCTATCCTAACCAACTCTTACTTTGATCGCATGGGACCTACCATAGATCGATGGTTGTTTCCTCACGACATTCTTACCCCAATTGACAATTGTCATTGTTTCGTCAATTCCTTTATCGTCATCGACATTATTGGAAAGCACTCAACCATGCCAACCTTTCATATTTCACCAACAATACATCTAAAAATGACGGTCCAGATCTCGTCGTTGCCACATCCCCAATGATATCGACGATTCTCAATAGTCTTCCAACCCATATCGTTATCAACCTTTCTCTCTAGACCCTTGTCGACACTCTTCCAACATATGGCTAAGATATCTCGAGCGGGGAAACACAATAGTATAGATTGTGATCCCAGACCTTAAGGGCCTCTTGGCCCTTAGGGACCATTCTGGTTCCTTTCATCAATCAACAAGTGGCACATGTCACTCTAGGAATCAGCCCGCTATCACGCTGACATACCACGTCACTCATAATGTCCTTGCCCATTCTATATCCTATAGAGGGTTCTTCGGGAATCTATGGTGGAGATTAACTTTGACCCCCCGTCGATCAATGAATCTCGTCGCATCATCAATGCCTTCATCGTCATCGACATTTTTGGCTAAAACTCGACCTTGCTAACCTTTCAAACTTTGACGACCAACCTAGATCTCTTGGATCATGGATTTGAAGGATGAAAATTGAAGCAAAGGTCCAAAGGACCTCCGCACCCATCAAGGCCCACTCTTGCTTGATCGAACTTAGTGACATTTGTCACTGCTTGGCCACATTTTCTGCCATGTTGGAACCATTACATCATTCTCCTCTTTATCCTTTCCCATACGGTTCTTGTGCCTTTCGATGGTTGATATTTCTCCCCAACTGGTTGTCGATCTACAGTCCAAATTAGCTCTCAGAACTCTCCTGTCAGATCATTTATACCTTGGCCTCTAGGGAAACTCCGACCATCGAACTAAGATGATGTTCACCACATGGAATCTGAGGCCACTATGTACCGAACATCTAGGCATATGTTGTCATGTGTATCAATCACCTATCATGACACATGACATGTGGCACATTCGTACCTATTGGTTACTATTCTATTCTGTCTGAGTTTGTATTGATTGATCCAGGGTTCATGTCTATTAGGGTTTCCAACAAAGCCTCTAAAACTATCGACCCTCCTGGTAATACAGAAGGCAACACAACACACAGAGTGCACTGTGCAATATCACCCAAGATAGTCTTAATGGGTGGTTGTAATACTCATGTGTTTACAGCCTAGGATTGAGTGCAAGATATGAGAACTGTATATTGAACCACTATTGTAACTTGCAAACATAATGTATTGTCATTCACGATTATGCAGGAATTATAACAACGCATTCATTCATTATAGCAATATTTATTTAAAATCAATAAAGACACACATGCCTTCAATCTCATAACACAGGTGTTACCATGGTTCACCCCCTCCTGGGCTACGTCCACAAAGATCTGGCTCTTGGCTCTTATATTATAGTATTTTTTCATCTACAGTGTCACACGCTTTACAACTCTTCTCAGTTGGGTGAGATCTATATGAGGCGGACTAGATCGCACTAGAATCCTTAGCCTACGATCTAACCCTCCAAATCTACCCTCCTCTATTGTTTCTAGCTCAACAACTTTGCCAAAATAGGTCATACAACAAAATATTACATATCGACTCACTACAACACTTTTCTCTATAATAACGACTAGTCTCTCGAATAATCAAAACTGAACCCCCTATGATACCTAAGAATCTATATTTGTACATTTATGGCTCTTCAGTCGTTACAATACATTACCAAAACCCTAACCCTAACGTCGTTAGGTCTTCCTTGCATGCGCATGTGTTGTTCTTCCTTCTAGCTATCGCTTTCCTCGTGCATGCTTTCTTTCCCAAAATCGCCTTTCTTTTCTCTTTCGTCTGCTTCCAACAGGCCCCCAACACTGACATGTGGCTTGTCCCAAGCCACCTAACAAAAGTTTTCAATCTCCCTGCAGATCGCCTGGAACTTTTCCTTGAGCTATGATGCCTGTGTTTGTGCCTGCATGGTCTTCTCCTTGAGTGTGTCCATTCTCTAGACTACAATTTCATCACTGATTAATTCTGCGCACTCTACCTGGGTCTGTGCTATATGTGTCTTGGATTCCTCTGCCTGTGCAAGGACTTCTGCTACCCTCTCTTGAAACTGTTCCATTTGAGCCTGATGCTCCTTCTTCTGTGTTTGCGCAATGGTGAGTTCTGCTTGCAGTTTCTTCATGTCCTACGCCCCTTTGACATGCTATGTGATGGACATTGTCTTCTGCCTCTGCTTGAGGTCCTGGATAGTTGTGCTTATCATTTCTTCTTCCTTTGCCCACTTCTAGAATTTCTGATCCTCTTCTAACTTTTTCCAAAGTTGTGTTTCTTTATCGAACAAATCGGTTGCTGTGTTGACCTGTTTCTCTATCTCCTGCAAATGCGTTGTTGCCTCATGCTTCCTTTGCTCCTTTACTGCTAGTGGAGTGGTGGGTGTGAGATGCTCTTGGAGATTCTCGATCTCCTTCTGATATTGATTGATTGCCTGCGCAATTTGATCAATATTTTCTATTGTTGTGATTCCACCCGTCTGCGCGGTCTTTGGAATATTCTCATAAGTTCCTGCCACTTTTCATTCCAGTCCGTTCGCGCTCTCCCTGTGCTCTTGGGTTTCGAACTTAACCATCTCACATATTATTTCCAGCGCGTCCCGCTTCTTTGTTGCCTGCTACAATTCGACTATGTTTGAGCGTGCACGAGACTGTACCTCATCGGTGACGCTAACCTACAATTTGTGTAGAGCTTTGGATGGTATCCACGGCAATACCAGTTGAATTTGGGATAATTCCTTTAGGGTTGTCTGCCCCATGATCTCGTCCATGCGCAACATACTAGGTGTAATGTGGAATGTTGCACTCGGCTGCGGTATTGTATGAACTGTGTCACACTCTCCTTCTTCCAGTATTTCTTCTGTCTGTGATGTTGATGGCCATGTTCCCATGCTGTTGCCTGTTGTATGTACTTTCCTGATTTGCTTGAGGAACTGCCTCATGTCTGCCAAATCCTCTTGAATTTTTTCCATGTGGTGTGCAGCATTGTCAAAATCCTCAAATATACAATCCTGAACCATTCGGGCTATCATTTCTCCATCATCCTCCATGATCGTATATTCTAGAGGTTTTCTTTGCGCCTTCATATTCTTGTGTTCTCCTCCTATCTGCGTGGCTAGCCTCTTATTCAAACCTGGTTCTTGTGGATTGGGACTTGGTGTTGTCCCTTGTGTTGCCTCAACTTGGTTCTACTGCACTTCAGTTGCCTGTGTAGTGTTCTTTTCCCCCTTCTGGGTTCCTGTCTTAGCTGTCCCTTCATCTTTCTGCTTTGTTTTTGTCTAGACTGTCCTACATTTCTTGGGCACTAGGACTTCTTGAGTCTGTGTTCCTTCCTACCCTGCCTCCTCTTCTGCTGTCTTTGTAGGTATTTCTTGGATAAGGACTGGAATATTCCACTGGTCTTCCCAATCTTTGATAACCATGTCAATGTCGCCCTCCGTGATACAGTAGCACATTTGTAGCCACTACTTATTGAGGTATTTCCGCGCTTGTATCCACATCGCATGTCGTGTGGCTTTGAAGTTGGTGATGTCCCAGTACTATGCAATAGCCTATGGTGTTATTCTCCACATGTTGGAGATGGCCTCCTGCAGGTCGTGAAGGTATCCTTCGAATACAAATGCATTCATTTTATTGTGCTTAGCATCCGACGCGATGCTAAGTGATAAGTACTTCACTCCATAATTCGGCTTGGGTCTAGTGGCAAAGAATGTGTAACTCAGTTCCTCCATCCTACGATAGCTATCAACATAATTAGCCATGAATAGTGAAACTTTGTTCCCAGATCATGTGCCCATGTCACTGTGGTGCCTTTAGTGCATTGAGTTGCAACTGCGACAAACCTAGCTGAAACTTCCTCCCTACGGCATTTTATCAATAGTTTGCAGGACAAGATTTGTGCATCCATCTGCATTGCGACATCGTTGATCCTCTTGATAATGATTCCTCGCATCCCCCTGTCAATACCATACTTCTTCTTCATCTCCTCCGCAATTGATTTCTCCTTTGTCTTATCGTCGATAAATTGCATGGGATCCATGCCCCTGGATGGAAATCATGTAATGTGCACGATGAGCTCTATGTCTATCGAGACGAGCTTATCCAACCATATGTCCCCACCATGTGTGACTGCCATCAGTTGTTTGATGCAACCGTTTGTGTATTGTCCTCTACCAAAGTGTGGTAGGTCTAGACAACATAAAATCCATGTTTTCTCCAATCTCGTTTCCCACTAGAGTGGTTGATCAATCGGTTCCCCAATTGGATTTATGCCCACAGTCTCTAAATATACTCTCTTTGCAAATTCTAGAAACTTGTTTGTGTCTGCTACATCGTGGTCCGAGTATTTCATCTTCTCGACATGCCCTAGCAAGCCTAATTCCACTCGTACCCCACCTAGTATACGCGGTAAAATGAGGGTTGTGACGGGTTTCTTGTGAGGTGACCTCGGTACCTATTGCTTGTCTTTCTTCGGTAGTAGTTGGCTCAAAGTTCCAACGACTATCGTTTGTACTTCGGAATACCATTATGTCCAGTCTGTGACATCTTCTACTGTTCCTTCTGGTGGGTGGTCTGACACGGTTGTTTGAGACTCATCTGGTTCGACTGTTGCTTCCTGATTCGTCGTCATTCCATTGCCTCTTGGAGCTGCTTCGGTGTTTTCTGGTTGCGCCTCCTTCAGGGTTTCTATTTCCAGGTTCTATTGTTCCCATGCCTCTGTCGGTGTATCTACGTTCATGCCCTCCGATGCTGGTTGTTGGGTTTCTTCCACCATGGGCGTGGGATTCACCGGTGTCGTATATGCTGATGGGATTTCATCGACATTGACAATATTCGAAGACTGTTGTTCATCTTCTTCCAATTGTACCTGTGACCTGGTTCTAACTCTAGGTTGTCTGGAAGTCTAACTTGCTTCTACTTGCTTTGGTGGTGCCATGGTGGTGAGTGTCAAATGTTTGTTGAGTTTGAATGGTCTATGTGACCTCTGTGAACTTCGCTCTGTGCTCCTTAGCCTCTATCGCTCTCTGTTTGTTCTCTTTTCACAGTTAGCCTCTTTTCTCCCGCGTCTGTGTTGTATGGGCATCATATGAAACTTGTTGAGGATGCTACCTTAATGATGGGTTCAATGCACCTCTCGTTCTTTCATACTTTCCATTACTCTCCATTGCTGTCTCCAGTTGACACGATTAATGTGGCATCCCGACGGTCCTTTCCGGCATTAAATTCCGCATAACTTCGTCATTTCATATTGATTTTGTTGTCTTTCCATTTCCCGCTTATTTCTCTTTTGACCTGGCCATTAGACTTCTCCTCGCCCAGTTTGTGTTCCTAGGTATGCGTTCTCTTTCTTCTTCTTGTTGTTTTTTTGTACTGCGCGGTGGGTGGTCGATTGTCCTTGTATGGCTTCAGTCGGCTTTCATTGATCATTCCTCTGAGTTCTGCGCCTGCTAAGTCTTTCAACTGTACAACTCCTCCATCTGTGATAGTTTTTACTTCATATGATCCTAGCTAATGCATTCTAATCTTTCTTGGGTGTTGAAAAGATTTGTTGTCATACATCAATACTAGATCTCCTTCCTTGAAGGTTTTCTTCTTGATGTGTCTGTCATGCCAAGATTTTTCCCTCGCTTTCTGAACTTGTTGGTGGAATCCTGCTAACATCCGGTCTTCCTCCATGGTCATCAGCTGATTTAGTCTCTCCTATACTGCGCCTTGTTCTGTCATGTGTGTAATTACTGCTACGTGAAAACTGGGTACCATAAATTCTAATGGCACTACTACTTCTTTGCCATATACCAGTTTAAATGGTGTGTGCCCTGTCAACTTCTTGCACGTAGTTTTGTAGTCCCATAATACTGTTGGTACTTTAAGGTCCCAATCATCTCTGTTGACATTATTACATATCTTTGTCAGTGCATTCTCAAGGATTTTTTTAAATGCCTCTACTGTGCCATTTGCCTGTGGGTGATATGATGTGCTCTTTTGATGATGGACTTCAAACTATTCAGTCATAGCGCTGATAGTGTTGTTTATGAAATGTGTTCCTTGGTCGCTCATCAAAACTCTTGGCCACCCAAATCGAGTGATTACTTGTTCAAATAAAAAGTGTGATGTTCTTTCTGCGCTGCAATCCTTCCCTGGTGCAGCCTTCGCCCATCTTGTTAGGTATTCTGTCGTGGTGATAATGTACCTTGCTCCTGTTCTTTTCACTGGTGGGTTGATTGGTCCCACAAAATCTATTCCCACTTATAGAATGCCTGCAATGTTACTTGTGGTCGTAATGACATCCTGTCCCTTATGTTGGGTTTACCTACCCTTTGACAGACATCGCATCTTTGACAATATTCCTACGAGCCTCAGTGAATGGTCGACCACCATAGTCCTACGTGCAATACCTTATGTGCGGTAGCTTTGCTTGCATAATTCCCTGCTGCTATTCCCTCATGGGCTTCTGCTAAAACTCTTGGTCTTTCGTGTTCTAACACATATCTTCGCAAGATGCTATCTGCACCCATTTTGTATAAGTGTCCTGCGATTAGTTGATAATATGCAGCCCGAACTACCAGGTTTTTCTTCTGTGTGGTGTTGTATTCCTGTGGTGCAGTACATGTTCTCAAGTACTTAATGATATATGAAAAGTAATCGTCATCGATCTGGACTGAAAATAATCATGCGTCTGGAAAGTTGTCCTCTAAATTCATGGGTTCTTCTCCGTTTGTGACCCTTGATAGGTGGTCAGGTCCTGCATTCAACTTTCCTGGCTTAACTATTACTTCAAAGTCAAATTCTTGAAATAGTAGTAACCATCAACATATTCTCCCCCCCAACACTGGCTTCTTGATTATGTATTTAAGGGTGGAGTGATATGTGAACATCTTAAAGTGTTTTCCCAATAAGTAATGTTTGAACTTCTATAGTGTGTAGACCATATCTAGGCATTCCATTTCTGCGGTGTTATAGTTTTGTTCTGATTTGGATAGTTTCTTGCTCGCAAATGCTATCAGGTGATCCAAATCTCCCACTCTTGGCTGCGCCAAGATAACTCCAAGTGCTATGGATGATGCATCTACATGCACGTGGAATGTCTTATCCCATTCTGGAAATACTAGTATGGGTGCGATGACCATATTTTCCTTCAGGGTATCCAGACCGTGTTGAACTTTGTATCTTTTCTTAACAACTTTTCCATTGGTGCAGTAATATGCGCATACCCTTTGATAAATTTCCTGTAGTATCCTGTGCATCCCAATGTCGCTCTTAGCTGACAGAATGTTTTTGGTGGTGGTAAGTTAACAATTAATGCAATATTTGCAGTATCTACTAATAAACCTTGTTTACATACTATGTGGCCCAATAGTATCCCAAAGGGTGTTCCGAATATGAATTTCTTTATGTTCAATGATATATGGCACCTCCTGCAACTTTCTAACACCAACCATAAGACTTCTACATGGTATTTCAACAGGATATAGATTGTCCAATCGTCCTGGTATACCTCTAGGAATTGGTGGATGAATTCCTTGAACGCGACGATGACTACTCTAGAAAATATTGTTGGTGCATTCTTCAGTCCAAACGGCATGACTGTGTATTGGTAGGATCCCCAGTCTGTCTCAAACATGGTCTTGTATATGTCTTCATGTGATATCTTGATCTGATGGTAGCCTAAGAATCCATCAGTAAATGAGTAAGCTTCATGTCCACCTATGTTCTCTAACACTTCATCTGTGAAAGGTGTAGGGAATGGGTCATGCAAGGATGCATCACTCAACTTCCTCAAGTCGACGCATATCCTTATTCCTCCTTGTTTTTTGTCCTGTACTACCATCGGGGTTATCCATTCTAATTCTTCGACCAGTTCTATGATTTCGGCTTTGAGCATCCTGTGGATCTTAGCTTTGACTTTCTGCTTGTATATTGGGTTCAATTTGTATGGTCATTTTCTGATCGATCTCGCTTCAGGTCTGACTGTTATATTCATCTCTCCTATCTCTCCTGCTATACCCTTCATCTCTATAATTGATGTGGGAAACGGGTCGTTGTATTCGTGCAATAACTCTGTTATGGTTTCCATTGTTTGCTCATCCCAACAGTCTCCAATGTTGACCATTTTGGGATGCTCAACTGTCCCAATGTTGACTTTATTTACCTTGATCGACATGAAAATAACTTTTGATTCTATAGGTGGTCCCTCCACTTCTCTTTCGCCTTCTACTTCTTCAATCTGAATATTGCGTGGATCGTCTTCATCTGGTGCTTCCTCTTGCACCTAGTAACTATTGGAGTTACTTCACACACACCTAGGATTTATTTTTCCTAAGGTTATTCCTTTTTTATTAGTCATGATTAGTCATTATCCACTCTCCTATATTTTAGGGGAGAATATTCCACCTGGAGAATATTCTCTTTCAGTTGACACTTCAGTTTGACTAGTTGAGTTGAGTTTAGATGTTGCATTGGTTTTATCACAATGCAACATTGGGATCATCACCATGATAATTCGACCTTGCCTTGGGATCATCACCAAACTAATGCATTAGCCTTGATTCCCTGATTTAACTCCTCACTACTCTTTGTTCAGTCAGTTTACTGAAGACTAGTTGACTAGTTAACTCAACTAGGTGGAAGTTCACTACCGTAACTGCCTGCGAGACTAGAATAGGTGGCGGTTCACTCCTATAAATGATGGTGTGTGTCTAGATCACTCTAGACCACCACTATGGCGCATTGGTTATCCTCAAGTCGAACTCATTGAGTTATACAGAGTATATCATGTGTAAATTATTCATTGTTCACAACGGTTAATGATAATTCTTTCTATTCTTTCTCTCCTTCTTCTTCTTTCTCCAATTCTCTCTGCAAATGCGTGTATTATTTTTTATCTAGATCTATTCTATGCAGTTTCAACACATTTACATGGTATCAGAGCCGACGGACTGCTAAGCAAAATCTACACCAAAATTTTTTGCAGGTACAAAAGATTGAAGACAACGGAAAGATGGATTCGCAAAAAGAATGCATTCTTACACCTTACAACTATTTTGCATGGAAGGAGAAAATAGCCTTACATCTCCAAACCAAATGGTTGTACAAGTTAACCTTGAATACAGATACAGAACCAACATCAGCCATAGAAAAATACAAGTATTTAAATCGCATGGATGAGGCACTCGGAACAATTTGCAGTCTTATTTCTCCCAATCTCCTTTTTCACATATGTTCTTGTAAGACTCCCAATGAATCCTGAACCATCTTGGAAGGGCTCTTTGGAAAACAATATGAGATGAAAGGACACATGCTGGAGGTGGAGCTGCTCACATTGGATCCAAAAAGCTTCAATAATATCCAAGATTTCTTGACAAAATTCAAGGATTTACTGACGCAACTCAAAGCTTGCGGGGTTGATAAATCGGAGGAGGAGAAACAAATGGTTCTCACCATTATCTCCAAGCTTGGTCCTAAATTATCTGTATTTGTATCTACATTCCATACTATCATATTCACCTCTAGAGCCACTTGGAAGATTCCTTCTCTTGAGGACTTTATCGAATCCCTAACACAAGAGCAAACCAAGCTCATCAACATGGGCCAAATCAAAGGTCCAAAGGCGCATGCACTCATTGTGAAATATGGCAGCCACAAATATCAGAAATATAAATATAAAGATAAACGGAAGGCTCGTGCACATCCGAAGAAGGAAGGGTACACAAAACCCTTCACCAATGCCTCTAGATCCAAAGGAGGAAAGGGAAAAAAAGGGGAGAAATGCACGTACTGTCACAAAGGATTCCATTTGAAATCTGCATGCATGAAAAAAAAATAGATCTGATGTCTCAAATACTTCAGAAAAACAACCTTGGAGATCGCATCCCCGAGGGTGCCAAGAAGAAGAAGCCAGAAGATCCGAATTCCAAGAAAGGAAATTCTAGCCATGCCTTGATTACCATCAACTCCTCTCCCGATGCTTGGATCGTAGATTCAGGAACATCACATCACATGGCTGCCTCAAAAGAAGTATATTATTCTTTGGATGCATGCAAAGGTCCTCCCATTCTGATGGGGGACAACTCTTATGTTGAATTCACTGACAAAGGAAGGATTGAACTCACCAATGGAAGCCTTGAGAATGTGTTGCATGTTCCCAAGCTTTTTGTCAACCTTCTCTCTGTTTATCACATGAAAAATTCTGGCACCAGAAAGAAATTCATATTCACACAAAACTCCGTGGACATCTACAACATGAAAACCAACTCCAGGGTTGCTACCGGTGAGGTAAATCATCAGTTTAGATTGTATACAATTTCTGAATTCATTGAACCTGATTATGCTTTACTGCTTCCTCATGCTGATGAAAGTAATAGGATATGGCATGAAAGGTTTGGAAATTTGAATTTCAGATACATGCAACAGCTTAGCAAGCAAATATTGGTTGATGGTCTACCAGACATCCATTTCTCCAAGGGAGTGTGTGAGGGATGTGTTCTCAGAAAACACCCTCAAGAGAAATTCGACAAGGGAAAGTATCAGAGAGCCTCCACACCTTTAGATCTGATCCGCAGTGACCTCATGGGTCCTTTTCCGCATCCATCGATTAGAAAAGCGAGGTTTGTTCTCATTTTTGTTGATGATTTCTCATGTTTTACATGGATCTACTTTCTCA
Organism: Picea sitchensis; assembly: GCA_010110895.2. Classification (NCBI taxonomy): domain Eukaryota; kingdom Viridiplantae; phylum Streptophyta; class Pinopsida; order Pinales; family Pinaceae; genus Picea; species Picea sitchensis. The sequence continues at coordinate 55,114 of SNQJ01S0087761.1, forward strand.
AGCAAAAATCTGAGGTCTTTCAACACCTCAAAGATTTCAAAGCCCTGGTTGAGACACAGTCTGGAAAGAAGATCAAAGTTCTCCAAACTGATAACGGGGCAGAGTATGTAAATCATGAGATCCATAATATTTTCCATGAGGCAGGGATTCAGTTGCAGCACACAGTTCCCTATACTCCGCAGCAAAACGGAGTTGCTGAGCAAAAAAACTGATCTCTAAAGGAGATGGCATCTTGCATGTTGCATGCAAAGTCACTACCACAGAGACTATGGGCCGAAGAACTTAAATGTGAAACATACATCCAAAACATATCTCCCCATAGATCTTTCAAGGATAAGACCCCCTATGAGGCTTGGAGCTTCCTCAAATCGGAAGTGACCCACTTTCGCATTTTTGGTTCATGTGCATGGGCCCAGATTCCCTCTGAAAAGAGGAAGGAACTTGATCCATAGAGAACTGAGTGCATTTTTGTTGGATACCCTGACGGTGTGAAGGGATATCAGCTTATTGATCTTTCCTCGGACCAGCTCATCATTGAGGGTAGTGTCCAATTCGAGGAAAGTGTCTCGCATGTACCTCAGCAGCCGCATGCAGGCACCTTCACTCTTCCACCTATCTGAGATGATGAGCATGCACATGTTGAATATTCTTTAGACAAGAGTTCTGATTTAGAGGACTCAGATGATTCAAATTCAGAGTCAGTACAGTCAGATGTAGATTCAGAGCATCCAGATGTAGTTGCAGAGCCAGAGCAGAGGCCCAAGTGGGCACAGACTACTCTTCAGGATGCAGGGGATCTTGTTGGTGATCCAGTCGATACTAGGACAACTCAATCTGATTTCGAGGAGCCTCCTGTTGCACTCACTGCCACTGAACCATTGCCCTCTAGGCATAGTTTCTTGGTTCAGTCTTCAAATCCACAGTCTTATGGAGAGGCTGCTGGAAATCCCTTTTGGGAATCCGACATACAGGAGGAGTACAACTCCCTCCACGAGAACCAAACTTGGGATATGGTTCCCCTTCCTTCTGGGAGTAAAATTGTCAGATGCAGATGGGTCTATAGGACCAAGAGTGCAGTGGATGGAAAGATCAATAGATACAAAGCTAGGCTTGTCACCAAAGGCTTTCAGTAGGTTCATGGTATTGACTATGATGAGACCTTTGCTCCAGTAGTGAAGATGGATTCCATACGATTGGCACTTGCCATTGCGACAACCAAGGGATGGGAAGTCCATTATATGGACGTGAAGAATGCATTTCTTCACGGTGATCTCTCTGAGGAGATCTACATGGAGCAGCCCCAGGGATTTATGTAGGAATCATCTTTGGTCTGTCGACTAAAGAAGTCACTTTATGGCCTCAAGCAGGCTTCGAGGGCATGGTATTCCAAGATGGATTCCTACCTGTTGTCATGGAACTTTGTACGTTGTAAATCAGACCTGAATGTCTACATGCTCAGGACGACTGATTCACTTCTACATTTAGTTATGTATGTCGATGATTTGTTGATCACTGGTTGCTCGACTTCAACGATTGTTGCAGTCAAGAGGATTCTACATGACAGGTTTTTGATGACGAACATGGGTCCACTACACTTCTTCCTTGGACTTGAGATCACTCATGATGCATCAAGCATCAAATTTTCTTAGGCCAAGTATGCACAAGATCTCCTTGAGAGATTTCACATGACAGACTGCAAGTCTGCTCCGACTCCTTTTCTATCAGGAGTCAAACTTGAGGATGGCGAGGAGACTCCATTGGTTGATAGCACACTATACAGAAAGTAGTGGGGAGCTTGTTGTATCTCACAAACTCCAGAACAAACCTCTCATATGCAGTTGGCGTAGTTTCTAGGTTCATGCAGGAGCCACANCATGAGCTACATTGGAAAGTTGCAAAGCGTATCCTTCGATACATACAGGGCACCATCACCTTTGGGATTCATTATGTATAAGACTCTACATTAGATCTCATTGGGTTTACTGACTCCTAATGGGTTGGTGATAACACTGATCGCAAGTCCACATATGGTTACTTACTCAGTATTGGTTCCGAGCCTATCTGTTGGTCGAGCAAGAAGCAAGCTGTCATTGCTCTATCTTCAGTCGAGGCAAAGTACATAGGGGTAGTTAACATAACCATTCAGGTTATGTGGCTACAACATTTTCTCACTGAGTTGGGCATTTAGTTTCATTGGTCGATCGTCATCTGGTGTGACAACCAAAGCACTCTAAAGTTCTGCAGAGATCCAGTTCAGAGGAAGCGGCTGAAGCACATCGAGATCCACATGCACTACATCTGAGACTTGGTACACAAGGGGATCATCGACTTACAGTTCTATCCTTCAGCAGAACAGACGACAAACATTTTCATCAAGACCTTCACTGAGCAGAAATTCCATTCTCTGCGAGGTCATCTTGGAGTGAAGGACACAGTTGCCTAGAAACTGTAGTTCTTCTTTTTAC
>SNQJ01S0087762.1:14762-33655 GCA_010110895.2 Picea sitchensis
TTAAAAACACGTTCTTTTTTTTATATATATATATATAAAAATAAAAATGTATATACCAATTGGAAAAATAAGGTTAATGATAGAATTAGATTTATAATAATTACTTAAGAAAGTTTTATATATACATATTTCGATTATAAGAAACACATTTAAAAAAGAAAATTGAAAAATAAGGTCAATGTTAGAAATAGATTTGTATTAATTATTTAACTAAATGTTAGAATTAGATTTATAGTTTATGAGAAGACACATGAGTTGTTTTATTTTGAAGAATTTAAATGAGAAGAAAAAGTGAATGAGGTGAGCTTGAGGGTTGATTTACAGCTTATGAGAAGAGACAAATGAGTTGCATGGGTTTCAATATTAAATGAGGAAAAAGTGAATAATGTTAAATTTGGGAGAGACAAATGAGTTGCATGGATTTCAATCTTTTTTTAATGAGGAAAAAGTGAACGATGTTCAATTTGGGAGTTGCTTAAAAATGAAATAATCAAGTTAATCATTTTTCTTTTAATTTCCATTTAATATTAATTAAATTTTTAAAATTAAGTAATGTTAATATTTATTATATATTTATAATTTTTTCTTTTAATTTCCATTTAATATTCATTAAATTTTTAAAATTAAATAATGTTAATATTTATTATATATTTATAATTTGCTTTTAAAAAGTAGGAGTTTCATTGCAATATTTCTGGTAATGGTCTTTTTTTTCCATGTAAAAAATTTTCTCGATATTATAAAGAGTATAAGATCGTTTACACTTTGAATCCTAGACTACATTTAAAAAATCTATATTATTTGAAAAAAGTATTTAAATCCATTTTTTTTTTTAGATTTAACATATTTTTAATATTTCAATAATATATGAAACAAACTAATGTAGTCTAGAATTAAAAGATCAAAACATATTAATTATTCTTCAAGGTAAGAAATAAGAAAATATGAGGAGAAAAGATAAAAAAAAAAAAATACAAATTATATTTTTGCAAGTAAGAAATAAGAAAATATGTGAGGAACATGTGATGGTAATTTTAGATAACAACGCTTTTTTTTTAAAGCAAATCAACAAAAGTAGAGATGATTTAGTGTTAGTGATTATCCAGAATCATGTACTTATAAAGAAAAAAATATTCCATTTTTTTTTGTTGTTGAAGTAGGTCACCAAAAAGTGGTTGCTACATTTTCAAATAACTTTATTTCATAGTTTGCATGTTCAAAACCCTTCCAACTAGTGGAAGGATTTTGGTTGGACTTATCATATGGCTAGGTATGTTATTAATTTCCCTATATAATGATAGGATAATTTTTTATATTGAGGATAATATTACATTTTTTTGTTTTGTTTATGGTATTGGAAAAGTTAAAAATGAAAAAGATTTTATTAGAAATGTTTATCATATACTAAGTGAAAAAATTCTCTCCATATATTAGATCATTCAAATTAGTAAAAATGTCAAATTTTGTTCCAATAGTGTTATTGTAAAATACATTAAACACAAGAATACTATTGCTGTTTTTTGATATGTTAATTTCTAAAATAAACAACTATATAAGTTCACTAAGTTTAGCAGAATTAAATACCACCAAGATTTTCATGGCATGGGAGATTGGATCACTTGAATTTTTGCAGTATGTAAATGATAAGAAAATTGAACATGGTTCACAATGTACCTCTTGTGTCTCCAAAGGGTGGCGTTTATGAAGGATGTGTGCTTGGTAATGATCATAGAGAAAAGTTTGAGAAGGGAAAATCATGGCATGTGTGACAAACCAACTATCGACTATTCATAATAACTTATGTGGGGTAATGAAAATATGTCCATATTAAGTACAACATATACTTTTACTTTCATTGATGATTTTTCTAGGCATACAAGTCTACTTCGTAATATAAAAGTTCAAGTTCAAATTTAGTGTTGAAAATCCATGTAGTCAATCTATTGAAACTCATAGGACATATAATGGTGTTGAGTATGTATATTATGTCTTTGATGAAATTTGCACCAAATATGACATTACTTGTCGACACACTATCTAATATACTCTGCAACAGATTAGTGTAGCCAAAAGTATTGAACCCTTATTGAGATGTCTAAGTGCATGTATCATGTGAAAGGAATGGCCTATATATTTTGTGTATAAGCGATAACTTGTGCATCACACATGCATACATTCCAAATCATGTTCCTACTAGGGCTATGAGGAATATAACTCCTAAAAACATTTGGAGTGGTTGGAAGCCAACTATTGCTCATTCTAGGGTTTTGGGTGGTGATAATTAGGTTCATATTTTGGATGAAAAAAGGAAGAAACTACAAGCCAAGGGTCACATATGTATCGTTGTTGGATATAGTGAGGAGTCCAAGGCATTCCACTTATATGATCCATCTATTAATGATGTCATCATTGAGAGAAATGTTTTTTTGAAGAGAAGTCCCCCTTTTCATGTTTTCCTACTCCTCAACCCCTTGATTTTGATGTTGCTTATCCTACTAATATGCAATCATTTCCTAGTTCAAATGATGCTTTAGGTTTTAATGATGAAGAAGTTGTTATTAAACCTCTTTAAGGTGCACCATGTCTTGTTGAATATTCTTCTATAAGAAATTGTCATCATCCAAAATGGGCTACAAAAATTTGTGGAACAAATACTATGATGTTGGTGGTGCTTCAAACACTCATAGGTCTCAAGCTTAAGATGACTTAACTTTGCTCTCATGCTTAAGGTCTTGGCTATTAATCTTATGAAGAAATTCATTAAAAGCAATAATGAGAACATGTAGTGGAAGACAAATATAACTCTTTAATGAAAAATTACATTTAGAAATTAATATTTCTACAACAACAAAAAAAAATTGAATAAATAAAAATGAATTTAAAAAATTAAATTTTCGTCCATTTTAACATTGAAAATCACAAAACAGACTTGATCACACAATTTTTTTAAGTGAGTATACTCTTTTTACTTACGCTAATTTTCTAAGAAGTACGTTAGATTGCAAGTAAATTTTACCCAATGCCACGAAAATCCCAATATGTCAATGGTAAAATCTTTATATATATGATCTGATTCTTTGATACTTGACATAAAGAAAAATGAACATTTAAATTAAGAAATTCAAAAAGAACTTTCGAAATGGGAAACTGAGTAACACATTTGAAATTAGAAACTTAGGGTTTTTTTCATTATTTGATGTGCTTTTACGGGCAAATAATGGGGGAGCATATCTTGTTTTGTTATTCAATTGCATCATCATCCGTATGAACAAAGTGTTGTATTAAATCAAAGAGGTCGGATCTTTCCTTACATAGTTATCATCACATCTACCTAAAGGTGATTTAATTGAAGCGATGGATGTGTTATGTGAAATATTTGACTTTTATGTCGTATTATTGTTATTATTATTAGTGTATGATGGATTCTATTAAGGATAATTGAAGTTTGCATCATCTCTCTTTTTATGATGATGGATATTACTTTTTATGATGGATATTAAGGACATTTGAAGTTTGCATTCTTTTTCTTTTTTTTTTTATAATGGATATTATGGATGTATTTAGTAAAATATTTTGATTTAAAAAAAAAATGTTATAGAGGAATATATATTCAATCCATTTTGTCTTTTGATGAAACAATGGATTTGTTTTGAGATATGTTTTTTTTGGGAGGTTTATAGAAGTACTTTGAGATATGTTTTCTCTAGGGTTTATAGAAGTACTAGAAAGTAAAAAGGACAACTTATTTAGAGTTTATTTCAAGCATACTACTATAATAATAAAAGACAAAACATAACATCTCGACCTAGAGTAGTAGATGCTAATCCTCAACTTTTGAATTGAAATCTACATTAATGTAGAGTAGAGTAGTGGCCCCTTCCCGAGGGACCCTCAATGTCTCTTCTTTTTCTCTTGGGGTGGCCCCTTCCTGAGGGACCCTCAATGTCTTCAGTCCATGCCTTTGAACCCCATATAACATTAATTAATTTTTCATGTTTTTGGTCTAGTTGGTCCAACTTGTTAAAAATTTACTGGTATTGAGTACCCTCCTCCTACACAACGTGTGCTATGAGTGTCTTGGTTTGCCAATATAACTCCACCATTTTTAAATTTCTTCTCTCTCTACTCCTAGAGAAACCTATGTCCATTATCCATGTCATGAGCTTTGCATCAACTTTCTCATTAGAGGTTTGACCCTATTACTCTCTCACTCTATTGTCAATGCATTCCACCTCCCATTTGATGGATTCTACAAATTTGTGATGGTACACCTCCACAACTCCTACAACATTTGATACAACCCTTATCTTTTATAGTCTTTTCATAGGTGTGTTAGAGTTCTTGCATATTGTTGGCCTACCATGCGTTGACCCCTATGTAGTGACTTTCCCCAAAATCTTAACCTCAAATCCCTCTTTTTTGGCCATCCCCTTTATCAAATAGTAAGCAAGGAGGCTTGAACCTACCACTTTGAGATTGGAAACCCGCCTAATGGAGTCTTTTTCCCAAACTCATTCCTAATTTTTTCAACCAAGTAGAAATTTTTTCCTTCACAGAGGCAACCTCCTTCCTATTTTGAATACCAACACTGCACCCTCCATTCCTCTTCATAATGGTTTCAAACACTAGTCTGCTTCTTTCCATTATTTGTTGCATGAGTGAGTTAACTCTAATGTGATGCAAAACCCATCACTAGGATGGAGGAGCCAAGCTATAATAGCTTTAGGCTTCTCCATCCTCTAGACATGTACCTCCCACACAAACTCCTCAGGTCTCCACTGCTAATGTTTGTCCTTCAAATTTTCTATGTATAGGGTGTCAAGGAAGCAACGACATGGCTAGGAAGTGTATCCTTTTGATTATACTTTGAAAATGAAGAGAAGATTTATAAAAGTTAAAATAGAATGATAAATTTGTAGAATGATATTTTAATGGATTTTTTCGTGTGACCATGAGAGTTGGTTTTGTACAAAATAGCGAAGAAAAGATGATACAATTTGTGGATGGATTGACGATGTCAATTAAAACAAAGATAATGACTAGTCATCTAAATGTTCTACCTTTTTGCCTTTTTTTCAGGCATATTTTCCAACCAATTTTGCTTGATATCCACCCATAAATTGTTGAAATTGTAGATTTGAATTGTTGGAATTGTACCCATTTATCCATTCAAAAAAACAATTTAAGCAACAAAAAATTGTGACAGAAAAAGCCAAAGGGTAGAACTTTTAGACTACACCAAAGATAATTGTGGAGAAGACGTAGTGATTAAAAGAGGCTTGTCACTTGGCCTTGGGAACCAAAAAGGTGTTGGTGAAGAGAAAGGAAAGGTGTAGACAACCAGACTAAATTCCAAATAGTGATCAAAAGAGGCTTGGCATTTGGCCTTGGGAACCAAAAAGGCATTAATAAAGAGAAAGGAAATGTGTAGACGCCAAAAAATAAATTCCTCTAGATGTGGTCGCAGAGACTATTGATTGTGAAAGTGGGGTACCTATTGTTGAGAAAAATGATGAGAAGTGTGTGAACTGCATGTTGTGAATAACATGCCAAAGGGGAGTGCAGAAGAAGGATTTACAACTACAAGGAAAAGAGTGAGGTAAAGGAGTTTCTACAATGAATTCATGAAGCAACAGAGAGTAGTTGTTTCAGTGAAGGACCCCATGTGCATACCGAAGATAGTGTTCTATGTGTAGAAGATGGAGGATGGAGAGGCCATAATGATCATTAAGAGGGAGCAATTTGAAATTGGGCATGATTTGCAACAATTGAAAAGGTGGATGAATTGGAGCAAGTGGTAGAAGAGATGATGGTAATCATGATGAAAATGAACCAAGTGAAGAAGATGGCGAAGTTGAGCAAGAAATTGAGGAGTTGCTTACAGTTGTAAACAATAGAGATGTGAATTAAAAAGAGGAAGAAGGAGGAGTTGTACATAGTGTGGTCGAGAAGGAAGAAGAAAAGGAAATGCATACATAGATATTCAATGGTTCAATGACCTAGTGAGCAAGATGTTCACATTTTCCAATTATAAGAGTTTGATGCAGTTTCAATAAGCCTACATAGACCTTAAAAAAATATGCCATGAAGCTGGATATTAAAGTTCATAAATCTCCTTAGATGGTTGACTCTGCATTTATAAATGAGCAAGTTAAATGTTAATATTCACTCTTTTTTTATTACATTACTGTCCATTCAAAATGCAATAAATCTTAGTATTTAACAAGGCTATGTAAATCTGGACCAAATCTTTATTTTTTGTTGTTTAAATTGCATTTTTGAATGCATAGATGAATTTAGCATGCTGAAAAACCCATGAGGCACTTAGATTATACAAATTTAACCAATCAAATCTGCAGATCCAACCATTCCTCACTAAATTTTAGCCAGAATCAAACAAAAAAAAAACAAAAAAAACTTCGAAAAGATAAAACATTTAGACTACTGATTTATCAACAATTACACGACTCTCCATTCAAAACGCAACCAAAGACAAAGTTGGGGAAAGATCATTCGGTCAAACTACAACACTGAAGACTCTGTTGTTTAAGAATGCATGTATTTGACAATCAATAATGACGAATGATCGTACAGTTCCATCAGATCACATCAGTTAGGGTCCCATTCAGTCCGCTGAATCAGAATGTCGTCATGGCACGTACCCTACTTCTGGTTGCCTCCTCTTTTTGAACCGCTAGGCTTTGATCATGTGACATTGGCCCCCAGCGAAGTCATTCCTGCTTTTGTACAGAGGGTGAGAGATTTGATCCGCCCTTTTACCGTCATAGCACGTGCCCTACTTCTGGTTGCCTCCTCTTTTTGAATCGCTAGGCTTTGCTCATGTGACATTGGCCCCCATCGAAGTCATTCCTGCCTTTGTACAGAGGGTAAGAGATTTGATCCTCCTTTTTATCGTCATTCAAATCGGCTAGTGCTTGCCAGCGGAACTACTTGTAAACAAGAAATTGTCAAGTGAACCTTCATCCTTTCAGACCTGGAAAAGGCCGTTTTGCTTTAAATAAATTGACAAGAGATGTTTAGCTGTCAAATTATTTGATGTAAGTTGTATGCCAGAGGAAAGGAAAGTCTTTCGATTTGAAGTTCAAACAATGACGATGGTTGAAATAATGAACGTAAATAAACAGATTGGATGTCGATCTCAGAGTTGTTTGGCAACTTGCCACGTTAAATTTGTCTTTATTTGTAGCCAAATACCTACTACAATATCTCTCACATCGGATCCTCGTGATATATTCAACTTCCCATCGTGAGATGAGACTATAATCAGTCAACATTTTAATTGATCCTAAATTTGGATCCCTGTATTTTTAGGTCAGAGGGGGATTCAGTGTTTGACAAAATCTCAGATACATCATTAAGAAAAAGCTAATGCAACTTAAATTTATTTTATGATACAGTAGCAACGTGGTCAAATCGCGCAGCATATTTTTTTAAGGTCAGAGGTGGATTCAGTGTTTGGCAAAATCCCAGATACATCATTAAAAAAAAAAGCTAATGCAACTTAAATTTATTTTATGATACAGTAGCAACGTGGTCAAATCGCGCAGCATATTTTTTTTAGGTCAGAGGTGGATTCAGTGTTTGGCAAAATCCCAGATACATCATTTAAAAAAAGGTAATGCAACTTAAATTTATTTTATGGTACAGTAGCAACGTGGTCAAATCGCGCAGCATATTGAGGGCCCTTTTATGTTGAAATTTTTAACATTGAGAACATCTTCATTTCTCATACAAAACCCGGAGCTAACAACCCACCAGGGTTCTATCCTCCTTTCAAACGAAGTGTAAGCTGACTGTTAAAAGTAAATCTCCAAATCCTTAACATTAACATTTTAAGTCATATATATAATCATTTTCAAAAATATTTCATATTTTTTTATTTCATCACTGGAATCCTTCTCAGGAGAGAACAGCCACATTGTTAAAGTAAACTCAAATACCCAGGAGGGAACAGCCACCTTGTTAAACTAAACTCATATACCCAGGAGGGAACAGCAACCTTGTTAAACTAAACTCAAATTAAAATTACCTCAGATATATGAGGTATATGTTAAGATTCGAACCTATATTTTATTTCTTGGGATGACAAAACCTTTACATAAAGGTAATTGTACAGACTCAGTAATTGTACAGACTCACCTACATGATGGAATTTGACGGGAATCGTCCCACTGCGATTTGCCCATCATATTTGATGCCATGAAATATGATAGAATTTGATGACAATTGTTACACAGCTATTTGTTCATCTAATATGGTTAAAAAAAAATTATGACTATTTATATTTTGTGAAAATAAATTAAGTTATAGAATGGTCAAAGCTATTAAATTTAATGGTTGTTTAGTTTTGAAATTTTTCATTAAATATGATTATTACAAATTCTCTTATGTATTAATATTTTGTGAAAATAAGTTAGGTTATCTAATTGTCAAAACCATTAAATTTAATATATTGTTTAGTTTTGAAATTCCAACCCTAATATAAGAATCATTAAATTTAATATTTTGTTTAGTTTTAAAATTCCAACCTTACTATCCAAACAAAACATACACTAACTCTTCATAACTATGCTTATTTTCCCAACAACATTAAGTAGTCATAACCATAAAACATTAGCTCTTCATAGTAATTGTGCAGACTCACCTACATGATAGAATTTGAGATAGAATTTGAGGGAAATAGCCCCAGTGCGATTTGCCCATCATATTTGATGGAACAAATACATGATAGAATTGGATGAAAATTCACACTGTTATTGGTTCATCAAATATGGTTAAAAATTCTTTTATGATTATTGATATTTTCTGAAAATAGATTAGGTTATAGAATTGTTAAAACTATTAAATTTGATAGATTGTTTAGTTTTGAAATTTTTCATTAAATATGGTTATTACAAATTCTCTTATGATTGTTAATATTCCGTGAAAATAAGTTAGGTTATCTAATTGTCAAAACTATTAAATTTGATTTACTATTTAGTTTTAAAATTCCAACCCTATTATTGAAACCACTAAATTTGATATCTTATTTAGTTTTGAAATTCCAACCAAACTATAAAACAAAATATACATTAACTCTTCATAACTCTTTCTTCCCCAATAATAATATTAGATAGTCATAACCATAAAACATTAGCTCTTCATAGTCATAAATAGTATATAGTAATTTACAAAACGAGGAGTATTTGTTCAAAGACATGCCACTACTCCACTCAATTTTGGAAGTTCTTATGTTTGAACGCATAGTTTAGCTTCGAACTCTGTGAAGGAAGGACGACATTGATGGCTATTTTGCTTAAAAAAAAAAACGTACGCCCTTCGGGTAACTATGTCCATAGAATAAAACAGACAGTTCAAGTTGCAGCTTTTTTAATACTGGAATGTGTACTTGGAAGAACAAGTCACAGTCAAATCCTCGATGTCCAGTGGAATATTATAAATTATCTTTAATTTTATTGAATGTTATCCGCAGGAAATGTAATGTCACGTACGGAAGCATTTAACCATGGCAAGCAAAGACAAAATTCTCTGGCGTCCTCCTTACTAAATCTGGAGGTAGCAATGTCTGCCACCGGTGGCCAATGGCCAATGGCCATTGACAAATAACAATGGAGTCTTCTGCAAAATCAAACAGCAACAATGACAAACCGTATCAGTGGAGTCACAGGCAGCAGGCAGTATGTTTGACTGACTGAATTACAATTGACAAATAACAATTCAGTCTTCTGCAAAATCAAACAATAATGACAAACCGTATCAGCGGAGCCACAGGCAGCAGGCAGTATGTTTGACTGATTAAATTACAATAAAATAAATAGATAGAAAAAAAAATTAACAAGAAGTATCCAGAAGAACAAGTCCGTGGTGGGTTCTGTTCTTTTACTTCGTTTATAAGCCCAAACAAACAAAGCAACCGCAACTGCAGAACGGCAGATTTGCACAGCTCCCTGCTTTATTTATTTTTGTGCCCCACAATAACAATGTTAAACACTCTAAATATATACAAAAATTAAAACTGTATTTTCACTCTTCAGTTAGAATCACCAGCAGAGCTGACACTGCTGTACTTTTTCTATAATTGAAATAAATAACATTATAGGAAATATAGATTTATTTATTAACATATGAGAAAATAAAATATAAATTTTATTTATTAAAGATAATTGAATCTGGATGGAAAGGATAACAATCATTTCTCCCAATCATTTGAGCTAGACCTAATTGACAAGCTTTACTAAAACCTTATATAATATGAAACCTTATATAATATGAGCCAAATGATCAGTAGTCTCTTACTGTGTTTCAATTGCATATCATTTTTCATTGATTTTTCTACAAGTATTAGGCTTGTGATTCAATACTGTTATATCCTAAGTTTTAAACTAAAAATAGTTTCCACCATCATATTGCAAAATTGCTCTACATTTTTTGTGATTTCGAATTGACGAGGCAATCACTACAATCGATGTATTTGCAATTGATGCCCTCGTCCTATGCATGGATGCCATAGTCCTATGCACCACCCTCTTCCTATTGTCATGGTTGGTCTACAAGTTTAAGGTTGATGCCCTTATGTTGTGTGTTGATTGTTATTGAGCATGCACCATTTGTTAAGCATACTTTCTTTTTCTCTTTATTATTAATCTCATATAAGCCACTTGGTTCTCATCAATGGCACTAAGCTATAGCTAAAGCAAGGGCACATCCAACAGGAGAAGGCTCATCCTTTGAAAACTCACTAGAACTAGATCACTGAGGGTTTCATTTTGGGGAAGAAGGATCTTTTCGAGTTGTATAATGCATTTTCACAAGACACTTTATGATTTTATTGAAGAAAGTGAAATAAGTTAAGGGGCAAGTGCTTCCAAAATCAATAATGGAATAGTTCTATCTATATTCGAAGAAATTTGATATGGAATGCATCATTATATAATTTGTCATCTATCTTGGTACTTTCTAGGTGGAATTCGAGGAATTGGCTTACATGGCCCATTTTAGTGGCAGAACCTAGTTTGGATATTTGGGGTCTAAAACTTTCCAAAGCCACCTTGAGGCATCAAATGACACTTTTTGGAGTCAAAACTTTGTGAGCATATCTCCCATCCCCTTGGTCACAATGTTCTACACAATGTTTTACACACTGAGAGATTTTCAATGGTTCGAAAATCACCTCAATCTAAGCTTGTATGCAAAGTTAGGCCTCCCACAAGTTGACCTACATTGTTGACCACCATGGTACTGAGTGGATGCCACATCAGACCCCATTAATCACACATGTGGGGCTAGTCACATGTGGAATTTCAAGAAGATTTAGAGGGTCCAAAACCCTAACATTAATTTAGGGTTGAGGCTTGTAAAAACCCTAACCCTAGATGACTATCAGGGTATGTTAAATACTGGACTACTAGGAAGAGAAGGGGTTCCATTCTTTTAGCAATATAATTGTTCCATAGTTGATAAAAGAATCTAAGAGTGGGATTTGAGAGCATAACAAAGGAGGTAGAAGATTTGGTAGCATCCATTCAAGCCACATTGTCATAGGCAACTCCATAGAGAGTACCCCTTTCTTTGTACTTGCATTTCATAACTAAAGAAAAGAGAAAATAGCATAAGCCTCACCAAAGCTAGGTTTTCTCTCGTATTGGGTTTCCAAGCTCATTTCTTGTGTTCATTTATGTGGATGGTGTATTCATTTGCATGTTATTTCATTTTTTTCATTTTAGTTATTTAATAAATTCGAACACTAAGATAGTGATAACAAATATGAGATCTAAGGAAATAAATTGCATAGTAAAAGATTTTAGAATATTTTAAGATTTGTTGTGATGAATTGTTCTAGTGGAATATCCACAACAATTTATAGATCATGAGTAATCCTTTACTTTCTTAGTATCCTTATTCTCTTCTGGTATATTTTCTTCTTTAGCTTCAATGAAACCTTCTGTAACATGAGCCAAATTCTTAGTAGTCTCTTCCTATATTTCCATTACAGCTTTTGTAACATCTTTAGACATAGTTTACTTCAAAATATCCCTCACATAATCTATCGTAGTATGGATAAAAGTCTCTCCTAGCAGGGAATAATGAAATATTTTTACGTTAATGTTTGTGTAGGGTAATCTCGTGATTCTTGATAGTGTTTTTTTTTTTACCTCGTAACAAGTCACCAGCAGTCCACCCGAAGGGACACCTCTTGCAAACGTGCTTAACCCCAACGGACTTAGAGAATTGAGCCCAAGACCTCATGACAGAGGACCAAATGCTTGGCAACGGGGGATCCAACCAATTGGGCTACCTGACGATGCTATAAATTATTCAATAGTGTTATATCCTAAGTTTTCAACTAAAAACAACTTCCACCATCATATTGTAGAACTTCTCTACATTTTATTTTAATTTTTAATTGATGATGGAAATCACTTTAGTTGATGTATCTATAATTGATGCCCTCTTTCTATGCATTGATTCCCTCATCCTATGCATCTCCCTCCTCCTATTTCCATGGTCACTCAACAAGTTTAGTAAAACACTTCTCTTGTTAGGTTGATTCCATCCTCCCGTGCATTGATTGTTATCAAGCATGCACAAAACATGTACCATTTGTAAAGCATACTCTCTCTTTCTCTCTACAAGTCAACTCATAGAGACCAAGGATCTCATCGATGGCACCAAGCTATAGACAGAGTGACAGTAGTACCATCGGTGTCATGGATGCATCCAATAGGAGCAAGCTCATCCTCTAAAAACTCATTGATGTTGCCTTCCAATAATTCAATGGATCAATTGCTTCAACTCCATAACCAAATCATTCAGGGATTTTTTTTAGGGAAGAAGGATCCTTTTGAGTTGTATAATGCATTTTCATAATATGCTTTACAATTTCATTGAAGAAAGTGAAAGAAGTTAGGGGGAAACACTTATAGAACTAGCAGTGGAATACTTTGAGTCGAGTGATCTTTAATTTCTTGGTATCCCTATTATCTATTGGTATACTTTATTCTTGAGCTTCAATGGAACCTCATGTAACATGAGCCAAATTCTTAGTAGTCTCTTCATGTGTTTCCACTGCATCTTTTGTAACATTTTTAGATTTAGTTTCTTTCAAAATAGGTGGAAAGGAATAATGAAATCGTTTTACATTGTTTTTTCTATACGTATTAATCCCATGATTCAATCACAGTATATCCTAAGTTTTTAACTAAAAATAGCTTCCACCATCATATTGCAAAATTTCTCTACATTTTTTGTGATTTCGAATTGATGGTGGCAATCACTAGAGTCAATGTATCTACGATTGATGCCCTTGTCCTATGCATGGATTCCCTCATCCTATGCACCACCCTCCTTTTATTTCCATGGTCGGTCTACAAGTTTAGAACAACACTTGTCCTATTAAGTTGATGCCCTTTTCTTGTGTGTTGATTTTTTTGAGCATGCACCATTTGTCAAGAATACTCTATATTTTTATTTGTTTTTCATCTCATAGAGGCCAAGAATCTCATCGATGGAGCCAAGCTATAGCTAGAGAGAGGGAGGTATGCCCAGTGTCATGGTCACATCTAATAGGATAAGGCTCATCCTTTGAAAACTCGTTGACATTTCCTTCCAATAATTCAATGGATCAATTGCTCTCATCCCATAACTAGATCAATCAAGGTTTTTTTGGGGGGGGGTATAAGGATCTTTTCAAGTTGTATAATGCATTTTCATCAGACACTTTACAATTTCATTGAAGAAAGCAAAATAAGTTATGGTCAAGTTCTTCCAAAACATACAATGGAATAATTTGATCTATATTTGAGGTGACTAATCCTTTACTTTATTGGTATCCTTATTCTCTTACGATATATGTTCTTCTTGAACTTCAATGGAACCTTCTGTAACATTATCCAAATTCTTAGTAATCTCTTATTTTGTTTCCAATGCATCTTTTGTAACATTTTCAGACAAAGTTTCCTTCAAATTATCCCTCACAAGATCTATAGTAGTATGGATAACAGTCTCTCTTGGAAGGGAATAATGAAATAATTTTATGTTGATTTTTTTGTAGGGTATTTTTCTCATGATTCAATAGAATTATATCCTAAGTTTTTAACTAAAAACAATTTCCACCATCATATTGTAAAACTGCACTACATTTTTTGTGATTTCAAATTGGTGATGGCAATCACTGCAGTTGATGTATCTACAATTGATGTCCTCATCCTATGCATTGATTCCCTCATCCTATGCACTACCCTCCTCCTATTTCCATAGTCAGTCTACAGGTTTAGAGAAAAACTTGTCTTATCAGGTTGATTCTCTCTTCCTATGTATTAATCGTGTCGAGCATGCACCATTTTTCAAAAATACTATCACTTTCTCTCCTATATTTATCTTATAGATGCCAAGGATCTTATTGATGGTGCCAAGAAATAAAGAAAGTGAGGGTGTACCTCTATTATTATGGGAACATACTATAGAAGCAGGATCATCCTATGAAAACTCATTGTTTTTCCTTCCAATAATTCAATGGATGAATAACTCTAACTCCATGACCAGATCATTTAGGGCTTCATTTCAGGGTAAAAGGATCCTTTTGAGCTATATAAAGAATTTTTACAAGATGATTTATGATTTCCAAATCTACAGGAAAGGAAACCAGAGTTAAGAAATGACTATAGGATAGAGGATCGACCACTAGAGTTGACACAAAAATTACTAATTTGAGGGTACTCGCATGAAGTTGATAGTAAAAAAGTGGCAATGGGGTTTGCAGGAACACTCACACACATGAATGTGCTTGCGCTCTTAGAAATGTGCACGCATTTGTGATCCAACAACCTCGGTGTTCCATCAACCACCACGTAGGTTGCCAACTCAGTGCCAAATAGGAATTTTCAAGAACAGGTGCATGTTCCCTATACTATTAATTGGGTGAAAAGGGCCATGGTTGGTCCATTGTTACACAATAGAACCTCCAATGTGTTTTTCCCTTGAAAAAATTGAGGAGTGATTCCAGGAGATATTGAGGAGGCCTTATAGGACTCCATTGAAGTGGTGTTTGATTGGATCTAAGTAAGTTTGCAAACCTTATTGTTTTTGTATTTCATTAATTATTTTTTAAAATATAAAAGAAAAGAAAATTTTAATTTTCCCTTATTTAAATGTAACATACTTAAATAACATGGATCCTACACCTAGGGAAAATCCAAAACCACCATCACCACATGAAGATAGACCAAATTCTAACCCAAAACAAGGAAATGTAAACTTTGAAATTGATGTAGGGTTGAGGTCATTAAGAACCATTATACAAGATTTAAGAAATACTAGAGAACCTCACAATTTTCACTAGCCACGCCACTAGATACCATTTCTACTTTGATTGCAAATTCCTAAGGCCAATTATCACACATTTCTGATTACATGGATATAATGTTTGAGCATTATAGGATATGTGTTATACAATTATTTTCCACCTGATCACTTGATGGGCATCATCTAGGGGTTAGAAGTCTGAAACACTAAATTATACCACTTTTCCCCTGAGTCTACAACACCTTTTTTCCTGGTCGATGGTTTCCCTTTTACATCTCATGACCATAAAGTGTTGGTCACTCCTTTTCCTCATGAAAGGAGCGACCAGTCTCTCCCTGGAAGATTGTAGGGAGTGACTGGGTCCGTTACTCCCTTTTTAGGCCCGGTTTCGTGAGATAATATTGAACCCCCGATTCTTTGTGGTGTTATCACTCTGTAATTTTCCTGGCTGTGGAAGGAAAGTCACAGAGGTAACCTCCAAACCTAATTTAGGCTAGAAACTAGCCTTTCCAACCATAGGGGGTTCCCTTAATGCAATTTAAGCTCTGTGGCCATATCTTTAGATGAGAACATGGTTTATGAAATAGTTGGTTGGGCAAGAGGAAAAGGACCATTGGGCATGGAGTCATAAGTCTGAGATCAAAATCTGTTGGATACTTGGTTAATAGAACAAAATCTACTCAAAGGCAAGGTAGAAAATGCTTTCTTAGTCATAAAACCATATTGAGCTGAAGGCAGAATAAAGAGTTACAATCCACTACAGTAGAGAACCTAGCAAAGGGTGAATTCTATAGTAGCTTTAGAGGGAAAAGATGGAAGTAATTGGATATGCACAACAAAGCATCAGACTGTGGATGAATTATGTAGAAACTATCTTATTCAAATATTAGAAGACAAGACATTCATATGAATTCACTTAGAAAGGAAAATCATTCACCATAAAAATCACAGATAGGAAAACATCATCACAGGAATCTTTGAGGCAAGTGTCCTCATGCTTTTGATCCAAGAAATTTGATTATTCTCAGAAAAATACAATGTACCATAATGACCAGGAGAGTCTTCCCAGGACCGAACCCCTTGTTTATTATAAATCATAACTTAAATACAAATTACATCATCTTATATGTTCCTATTTCTTAGGAATAAACAACAAGCAACAAACTAACATAATTACAAACAAGTTACATAAGGCTTTGAATTGTAAAAAACTTATGGTTAGAAAGATGCTATGTCATTTTCTTCACATGCCAAGTGTTCTTTTGATATCTTTGGTTAACTGGAGCTATTAAATTTTTGGCCTTGAAAATATGGAAGAAATCTTGATTTCTTGAATGATGAACACAAGTCTGGAACTGATGATGAAACCTCTCCCACTTGTCCTCTAATGCTATAGTTGCCAAAAATCTTTCCACCAAATCTAGAGATGATATTTTACTTGTTGATTTAGATGCCCTGGGATTGTTGGATTTGGTCTTCAATATATTGGTCCTCTTCCTTGAAATATTGAATTTTCCTACTTAATTGATGCCAAGTATTGACCTTTAACTGTCATTTCATATGGAATTAATATCTAAATTGCTAATTTTTTTCGTTGATAAGTGCTTGATGTTGCTAATATCTAAATTGCTAATTGATAAGTGCTTGATGTTGCTTCTAGTTCATCACTACACATAATCAAGTGATTGTCTCCATTGATGACATCCAATATTAGATGATCATATCAATATGGAACCTCTACATTATACTTATCTTTGTAGAGTAAATTTATCTCTAAAGAATCCAATTGTAACTCTAAGCCCGAAACTCTATTGTTGATCTTCACAAGAATTGCTTCAACTGATTGCGCTGGTCAATGTTGTAATAAATACATTTATATACAAATTACTAGGCATGTATTGTGTATCTCTACTCTGTTATTTATAAGCCCCATTCCAACTTTGATCAAGAAAGGGACTCCATCCCTTTTTTCTCTAGGAATTATATGCTACACTCTACACATGTTGGCATATTAAGAAGGGTATAGACATGTAAAATATTCTATTTGTTGTGTGAATATTTACATTAGGAATAAGTTAATTTGGCAGAGGCTCAATCCAATTTTTTAAAACTGAAAGAGCCTTGCGATCTGAGAATTCTTGTTGCAATTGCCTCTTTACTCTATCAACACTTAAAACAATTCATCATGACACTTAGTAGGTAGTGTTGTCGATGACTTGACCCTCTAGGTTTAACACATATACCTGGGCTTCGGGAGTTTGTCTTGACACATGAGAAAACTTGATGATTAATTTGGTATTGATATTTTCAACAACATGCTTCTCGGTGACTTGGCATTTCATATATGTGTGTTATCCTTGAGACTCGTTGCTCCTTGATAGCATAGTTTGGTAGAATTCAAAGGTAACATGGAATTAGAGATCAATATTACATCCCAATATATTTTTTAATAAATAAAACCTCTTAAAAACCCAATTTTTTGCATAATAGAGCCAATAAAAAATATCCTACAAATTTAACTAAGCCAATATACTTGTCGATCCATCTTGCATGTTCAGTTGCTTGATACCTGCATTTCTGTTTATATGCAATCTGATAAGTCTATGAAAACTATGACATTGTTTGAACTTCTTCGATAATGCACTAGGCCCAAAAGGGAACTCATCATTGTCTTTGTTGCTTGCTATAACATTGACATCTTTCCATTTTGTTTTCCATATGGGTCTTGGCGAAGCTCCTTGGCGGTTAGACAATCTATGCTCGGGAACTCTTTCAACATTAGACATTTCCTGAGAAGACATCATTAATAGAAAATGAACTGAGAATTGGGTTAAACAACACCTTAGCAAACTCCAACTTACCAACTCCTAGTTCGCATCTCATCTCAGGTTCCTGATCGAACATTTGTCTTTTTTGTAGGCACATAGTTGGACAATCATCAATCCATTTGGCGTGTTAGGGTTTTTCTCAACATTACATTTTATTTTGTGGTATGGGGATTTATACCACATTGATGAGGATGGAGGCACATTTTGGTGTTTATATACATCAATGATCATGACATATATTGATGTGTTGAATAAACTATTAGGTCCCATGTGGGTTTCTCCTTTTTGTGTCTTGTGGCGCTTGTGTTGAATGCTTGGTGCTATAATATGGTATTGTCCTCGAGATTGGGTGTTTTTATAGCCCCAATATCATTTATAAAAACTATCAATACCATGTGTTATCACTCCAAGAAACTCCTTAGGGTTGTAGGCTAAGGATGCTTGGTAACTTAGAAATAATGTTTTTTATGTGTTTGGGACAATGGGGTCTTTAATGATTTATGTAAGAAACAACTCATCACACATCTAAAGATACAATGCTTTTAGGGAACAATAATCAGATCAAATAATTGAATCATCATTTATAAAAACTACCAATACCATGTGTTATCACTCCAAGAAACTCCTTAGGGTTGTAGGCTAAGGATGCTTGGTAACTTAGAAATAATGGTTTTTATGTGTTTGGGACAATGGGGTCTTTAATGATTTATGTAAGAAACAACTCATCACACATCTAAAGATACA